>BMAO01034100.1:0-20995 GCA_019973975.1 Trichonephila clavata
ATATAATAAGAAAATAAATGGTTTAAAACTATGTAATATGTAGGTGTATATATAGAACTATGACAATTGAAGATACCAAAAGACTCTTTTGACTAAAATGGAGACCTATTATGATTTCTAAAGCTGTTGCGGAATTAGGCCAGTGAAATTAGGGTTAAGTAACACTTAATGGACCCACCTTCCACGAACATCAGAAATTTTCATCATAATAGAAAAACAGAGCCATGTTGAGAAATTAGGCCTATATCTATCACACGTGGATAGAATCCCAGATAGTAAAGTAAAATGTAAGTATGATTAATGAGAATAGAAGGTATATCTCAAAGAGATGAATATTAAGAAAAAAAAATAGTGAAAACTAACATAAAAACTTACATGTAAAAATGCTAACCAATAAATATTTCACGGAAACTTGAGATCGATTGCAGTTATAATGATTTTAATAATTCCAGTATGATGCAAAAAAAAAAAAAAATGCTATATTTGGATGAGTTTTTTAAATATTTGAAGAGAATGTGAAACAATTGTAATAGTCTTAGATGCAGCAATTATCAATACATAATAATACTTGATAGTTGATCTTCGATATTTAATTTTATAGATTTTCTACACTGAAACCTATCACATATTAAAAAAAAAATTCTATTCATTGTTGTTTTATTTAACTCGCATGCTCATCTGAAATTCTAACACCGAATAAAATTTAGTAATTTCTATTGTCATACGTACTCGATCTGATAAATAAGAATTAACTATAAAAATCGCACAACTAAAAAAAGTAGTTTATTTTTCCATACATTTTTTTGCTCCTAGATAACTTTAATCAATTAATATACGATTATTTTTAAACAAAAAAAAATAGTGAGTATATTCCTAGACGCAAATATATTTTCTATGGAAAAAAAAACTGTTTTGCTTTGTAAGCTTGCATTAGAAGTATTAGAATTATTAGTAGTTAGGCTTAGGGTTATACATCAGAATTTTACATTTCTATTACATTTTTATTGACCTTTTAAGATTTTTTACTATAATTCTTCCCACAATTTATAACAATTTCTTTTATCTGATTCTTAAAATTCATTTGTTTTGTAACACGTATTTTTTGTTGCTACTTTAATTTTTTAACAAATTGATCTCTAGACATAATTGACTATACGTTTTATATTAGCATTATAACAAAGACCATGTATTCGAAATATTTTGCTTAGATAAAAAAATTCCACAGTTTCTTTAAATTCTTTTTGAAAAATTCAGGCTTAATAAAATGAATGTTCATCAGGTGTGATACATATTCTGTTACAAATATTACATTAATAATAATTAAGTATTTATATTTATTGTAATATAGGTCAGATTAAAATACCAATAAAAACTTAATTGTAATACTAGTTAATTAATCTGAAAATATAATACAGCCTTACATAGATATTCTCAATTTAATTATTGATAAATCGTTTTCCTGACATTTATAATATTGAAGATATATTCAATAAATTCCTTTAATTAATTTTATAAATTTATTACTCTTGGGACATTACTTAAATAACTTATCCATTATTAATTAGAAACTTAGTTAATTTTATCTTGAATAAAGTTCTAATTTTTATTTTAAATGGGATTCTTTAATTCTACTTTTCAAAGAATTCTGCGCAGATTCAGCTATCTAATTTTTTTAGAAATTCAAAAAATGTGATAATTTTTATAAGTAATTAATGTTTCAGTATTTTATTTATAAAATACAAAATTAATATTTAGCTAGAAGAAACATGGCTCTGATAAAATCAATTTATTTTTCATAAGCAATGAACCAGAAATCGTAAAAATGAAGTATAATATTTAATTGTTCAATGCTAGATATATTTTGAATGGAACAATTGAAGTAATCAGATCTAATTTGTGTATTCATGATTTCTATTCAAAGTCGAATTCAAGCTTATTTGAAAAATATCGTTTTCAGTATTTATTGCTCTATCAAATTCAATGTACCGAATAAGCTAATATAAATTAAAATGATTAATTATTATTTTTACATTAAATAATGTTCTATTTAAAATATTTCATTTAAAATCATATTGTTTTGTCATTTTACTTAAAAAAATAATATATCAGTTATTGACTTTGAAAAAAATATTTGCTACAAAAAAATCACTAAAAATATTCTTATAACTAAGAAAATATAACATTTTAAAAATATAACTTTTATAAAATTCTGTAATAAATTAAAACTGTATAAACTTCCTTATTAATTAAATTTTGTAAACTTTAAAGTTTATTAACTTCCTTATCAAAAAAAAATAATTCAACTCCTAGGGCATAATTTTTTTTTAGTCTATTTTTCTACACTCTTAAATAATTTTTATATTTATTTTACAGTTAATTTTGTTTGAAAGAAAGTGTGCAATATTTAAAAAGATTAGGAGTTGGCTTTAACTAAAATAATTAAAGCTTTTCTTTTCTCCCTCTTTTTATGTATATATTATATATTGTATAAACTTCCGTAACAACTTTCAATTTTTTTTGCAGGTAATGATAATTTTTAATAATGTTCTTTCATTGAAAAACTATTGCTATTTACTAACCGAAACCACCTTTTCGTTGTGTACTTTGTAGATTTTTCTTAAGCATCTTAGATCCTATATATATACATTGAACGTAAAAATAAACTAACTAAGCCTTCCAATTTAGAGTTTGAAATTACAAATCGATATCGAAGACAGACGAGTCGTAACATTTCTATACATTATTATAAATTCTTCCCAAATACTTAATTCTACAGTGAAATTCTGAAATTTCAAAGCAATTATGGTTCTATTAATGGAAAGCTAATGGCTCCCAAACACGGAAAATGCTGCCAACCTCATAAGCAAGGTGTAGAAATCGGTTTAAAATTATTACTACCACATCGAAAAATTGCCAAACCGTCTTAACTGCTGTATAACCACCGCTGTAAAAATGCAAGAATCTTCTAAATGACTAGTTTGCGTGACGAAGAACACATGCGTGCTAACACTAGTTAAGTGCAGCTTTCAAAAAAAGGCTTAGCTTCAGAAAAGTCCTTAAATATTGAAAGACGTATAATCGCCTGCATTTTCAGAATTCGAAAACGCATTTGCAGTGAGTTTCATCTGTCCTGTATTTTTAAGTTGCTTTAGAATTATAGAAATAGTTCTGAAAGTAAGAGAGTTAGTTTTTAGAATCTCTATAAAGTAAAAAAATAATTCATATATATTTAGATTCTACAATTTACAAACGAAGTTTTATTTTGATACTTAGAATCAAAAAAAATTTCGATCGTCTGTATGCAATAAATGTGAATCCTAAATTTACAAGTGAAGTGATGGAAAGAAAAAAAAGTCGATGCTCTTTAAAAGTAAAGCTTTCGAGAATTAAAATAGCAATGCTTTTTATATTTTCATCGGAAATTAGTTTCCTCAATTAAAATTATTTTCTTCTCGAGGAATTTGATTTAATTTAAAGATTCAATTCAAGTATTTTTATTCGGAATTATATTATAATTCATTTCGATTTAACTTTGAGTTTTCTTTTAATATAATTTTATTAGAAATTTACAATTCATTAAAAATTAATTACTGTATTCAATTAAAGTATTATAAATATATAAAGAAACTTAATGTGAAACATGTTTTACCAGAATAGATAATTGATTTCTATAAGCCAATTTTGAAAAAAAAATGTCATTGAATACTGTGGTGCATTTAAAATTATTGTTAATTCTGTTGAAACATAATTTTAGAAACGCAATAAAAAATAATTTTAAATAGACCATCGATCGTTACAGTTGCATAATATATCCTTCATCTTAAGTACAAAATGTATGAATTTGCATTTAGTACTTTTAGGCTAGGTTTGTTCAGTAAAAAAAAATATGCTAGACTTCATAGGGTTTTGGATCGAATCCAACACAACGAATGTTTGAATACAGATGCATACACTCGCTTCCTGTATGTTTCTGTGTAATCAGTTGGCTCTCCATTACACATGTCTAGATTCAGCATCTGTCTTGAAATCATCTTGGAAAATGCAATATGTAAAAATATGCGGATCCCATTTCGCCTGTACCAAGACCTTTCCCATAACTGAGCATTTCGAGACCGTAAGATTTCTAAAACTAGTGAATATCGAATGTATGTTTCAAATGTATATCATACATAAGGAAAAAAAAAACAGAAGAAAAGTCAGAGCAGAGTCAAAATCCATCAACGTTGATGAAATGGAGGGTATAACTTCGACTGTGAAGAGATTCTCAATTCAAAAATGCATTTGAAGAACAATTTTTCATCTTCATTTTGGCACTCGAAGTAAAAAAGAAGAATATTTAATTATATATCTCATCTAATTGCATTGAGTTGATATATGGCTAATTTTTATTACTGATATAGAAACCAACGTTTTCTTCCCTTTCGTTAAAATCTGTTAGAAGTTTCATCACTTAGTTTGAATATTATTCATCCAGCTTTAATATTGATTTTCACAGTTACTTCTTAAGGTGATAACGCATTGAGCCGTAATTTTGAAAAAACGTATAAATGAAATTTTTTTTGATATTTAATGTCAGTTGAATTAGATTTTACATATATATTTTTTTTAAATATTGTTACAATTGTAATTGTAACAATATTCTAAATGTGGTTGTACATTTTTTGGAAAAAAAAATTGACGGGAAGAATGACATATTTTTAAAAAATACTTCTTTTATGAAGATGATTCGATAATAAAGATATTTTGCCTATATATAGCTTAGACATTTGTACAGATTTAGAACCAAAAAATAAGAAACATTCCCATTACTTTCAGAGTTACGATAAACATTAATAATAAAAAGTGCTTCATGTTAAAATTTCTCTTATATGATGCATTCGAATATGAATAAATCCACTACTAAATATCATACCTAAAAATCCTAGCTCAGGTAATGAAATAAATCTTAGCTACATACAGTCGACTCTCGATAATTCGAAGTTGGAGGGACCAATGAAAAACTTCGAATTATCAAGAGGGCATAAAAAAAATTTCCAAAATACTCGAAGAAATTTTTTTTTGTCTAACACATTTCAATTTGAAACTACGTAATAAAACAGCATTTCTACATATGCATAAAATTTTTTTAAAACAATTTTTAAAAATTATATATATTATACAATATAAATATTATACACATAGAAGTTAAAAGTCCTGTATTAAAATAATACATTCAGTACATTCATACACAATCCTGCGCATTTCTTCTTCACAATAGTGGACCATCCTTTCTGAGCACACGTGTAGCACACAGCCACGTGTTAAATGAAAGATATGGATGGATGACAACTGGGTGCGGTTGTTCTAGTGCCCACTTGAAGAAGGAAGGCAATTAAAGTGTGTTTTCTCCTGATGAAACGGAAAACACTAAGAAAGGGTAACCGAGAGATGGTTATCAAAGGGACTATGTTACAGGGGAGACACGCAGAGTCAGTACAATACAAAACTTGTCCGCTCCTACGTGTTTGTTACAGGACTGTGCATGATAGTGAGTGTTCGAATTGTCGAACGTTTTATAAGATAACTTCGAATTATTGAGTGTACTCAAACATATTGTTTTAATTCGAAATATCAAGCGTTTTTCTAGGGACAGAGCATATATTTCGAATTATCGAGAGGTTCGTATTATCGAAGGTTTGTATTATCGAGAGTCAACTGTATAAGCAAAATCTTATTGTTATTGAAGAATATTTTTCGTAAAAAAAAGTGAAAAAATATCATGAAAATGTGTCCTTTTTGTCTTCATTTTATGCCAAAAAATCAAATTAAAATTTATTTATCGTCTTAATATTCTAATTTTATATGTCTATTCTAATTTAACTGACACTAAATAAAAAATAAATAAATGTTATTTACACTTTTTTGCAAAATAACGGTTCCGAGCGTAGATCTTATGAACTTTTGCTGTTTTAGTCTGTATCAGCAAAATGTTCTAACGGGAGAGATGTGTCGTGTTTCTTGGCGATATAAGTGGATGTAAGTTCTGAAAACAGATTTTCGGATGTTTTTTTAAAATCAATACATGCGGTAATTTTCATTCATAAAAAAACATGTTTGCATGCATTTGAATACAAATAGATTTAAAAATCTAAACAGTTACTTCGTTAAATTCTCAATACAGCTATTAGCCTAAAGTAATATTTATAAACCAATATTTAGCTAAGTTAATTCAAATATACACATTATCAACAATACACAGTGAAATATATTAACGCTTAACACTTTATCGGTTAATACAAAATAACACAATGGTCCCGAAAAATTACTGTGTATTTTCATAAATTTTTCTCTTAACACGAAACGAAAATCGCTTAAAAAGAAAATATTTTCCTTTTGGGAATGAACAAAATACGGAAAACACCAGACACTTAATGAAATGTTTGATAAATTCTCTGTATTATTGAAACTGTTAAGCTGTATTACATGGCAGACATTTTGGAGTTTGTTCAAAGCTCAAAGAAAAGGAAATGAATAATGCAGCTCCTACTCACAGGTAATTTCGAAAGAAGGGACCATGAAAAAAAAAGGGAAATGCTATTCACGGAACACAAAAGGTGATATTTGCGACTATCCCTATCATTAACGATCAATTCTGAGTGCGGCCTTAAGATGATGTAATAGCTTTCCAAAAGCCAATTACAAAATGTATATTTAAATTCAATACAACTAACACGATTAAGTTGTCTCAAAACTTAGTACTGTGAGTGTCCTTAAAAGTAAATAAATAATCGTAGTTTTGAATTTTTCAGTAAGAGAAAAGAAATATTACTGTCATCTCGAAGACGTAATTCCCGTATTTATTTACAAATATAAACTAGTAAAAAAGATATTCAAAGTAGTAAAATCGTAGGTGATTGAAAGGTCGAAAACTTCGATTATGATTTCGACGAGTATTTGCAAGAAATTATTATAGCTATAAAATTTATTATAACAGTAATACTTCGACTTACGCTACCCCGACTTACGCGATTTTCAAATTAAGTCAATAAGTCTTTTTTTCCCTTTTATTTCTGAAACTCAGACTGAATCTAGAGCCTGATGAAATTGGTAAAGTGATTGAAGAAGTTTTCGACCTTCCTAAGCAAATAAATTTAGGATAGTGATGACGTTTAAGAACTGCTGGATTCCCACAATCAGGAGCTGACAATGGATGAGCTCATAGAAATGCCAAGTGGATTGAGCTAGCAGTCAAAAAAAGATAAATGGCGTGAGAGTACAGGATATTGAAAATCAATTTAGATAGGGATACTTAACAAACATGGCATTATATATATATATATATATATATATAATTATTAGAACATGCTACCAAGAAATTTTGTGCGGGAAAAATCTTTGCGCTGGCTGACTAGTTTGTTAGATCTTATGAAACTTTTTACATCAAAATAACTTCGATTTGTGATTTTGTATTAGTGTTATCTAAGATTTTATACTAAACATTTTTTTTCCCTAATTATTATTTCCTTCCATCTCCGGCTTCAAGTAAAAATAATTTAAATGCATTTATATGCGAAATTATACCGCGACTTATGCGAATTCGATTTACGTGGTTATTACTTAGTCCAATATAATCTCGTAAGTTTGGGGCATTACTGTATTAAATAGTAGTTTCAAAAACTAGTAATATAAAGAAATTTTTTAAAGTTAATTCCTACTTTGAATGGATGTATAGAAAGTATTTTATTAACGATTAAAATTTTTGACAAGAGACAAGATATATGTATATTGTTATATATATAGGGAGAGAGTGAACGAAAATTGTAAGAATTTAAAAAAGAGCATGATTTGTGTGTGTATGTGTTTCTGCATTTTTGTAGCAATGCACACCCGGTTTGGCTAGTTTGGCAGAAAAACCGGTTTTCGACGCCAACTTTTGTCATTGTTTTAACAGTTACATTATCACAACAATGGAGACGAATTTCAGTTGGCGTCAAAAACTGGTAATTAACTAAATTAAATTAATTAATTAATATTTGAAAAAATTATGTATCAACATCAACTGTCCTCCACTACACACAACAAATTTATTTCAACTTGATTGGTTGAATAGAAAGTATTTTACTAACGATTGAAATTTTGAAAACGATAAATATATAAACATATAGAGTGAGCTAATAGTAGGAATTGAAATAATTTTGTGATTCCTCCAAATATGTACGGTTTTTGAATTATTTGAAATAATTTATGCTACTTCTGTTACGCAACGATTCACTAACGACTAAAACTGAGAGAACATTGGTTAAAAAATTTCTTGTAAAACGCTATGTATGGGGAAAATATAAATACCACATTAGATATACTAAGACATTTCTCTACAATCGCACATTTCGCAACCGTGGTGTCTTAAATTCGTAAATATCGGAATGGATTTCGTGAATGCTTTTCTCGCATAAGAAAAATGACAACAGGACATAAAAGCACTATCGAAATCCATCATCGATGATGAGATGGGAGATACAGCATCGATTGAGGAATCGCAATCGAAAATGTGCTCCTAGTGAACCGTTTTCGATCATCACCAAAGGATCCACATGGCATTCTTCCAAGAGATCTAGCTTCCCCCATCCGTGGCTAGATTTTCACATTTTGTGCGGGACGTTTTGAAAGCCAGATAAATGATGGGTTGTGGAACGTGAGAAGGTGTAAGGGATCACAGGAAAGCTGGATTTTTTTTAGACGAAAGAACTCAAGGCCAAAATTGTTTTGGAGGCACTGGGTTATTATAGGTTATAAAATTGTCGAAATATATCTACTAAGTTTTGGTTTCCGAAAGAAGTCTGGAGGTTTATTTTTTAAAAGATATATTCGTGATGAATTTAAAATAGTGATAGAGTTAAGACAAAAGTATTATGTTGCAATACAGTTTTAAGAATTTCAAAATTTGGTGACACACTAACAATAAAATAAGTTAAAAAGAATTTTACTTATCTGTAATACACTATGTAGAACAGTTTATGGTAAATATTTCCAATGTTCAATAAAATAATATGTACCACAAAGGCAACAAAATGTTTATTGAGTAACTGGTTACAAATTAATTATAAAAATACATTTAATACGAAGTTTCAGCTTAATGATTTCTGATGATTTCGTTTATATCTATTCGTAAAAATTATAACATCGCTCTCATTTCGTCCTCTACATTTATAAGTCTCGGTCTCTTTTTCATTTTTATATTTGTTAATGATGAAAATCCGAGTACACTCAAATATGATGTAACAATATTTTTAAAACTCTTTTAGCTGTGATGATAAAACCGCCTCTAATTTTTATCCATAATGAATAAGTTGACTGTTTCGAATGTTTTGAGATGAAATCGCGATTATTACAGAGCGAAATTGGTTCTTGCTCTTCATTCAAAGTTAATTCAAATATAAACGTATCCATTATCACAAATGGATTACGAATCAATTCAAATTTTTAAGTGTCTCAGGGGTAGTTATTTTGTCTCGAGGGGTGAAAATATAAACAATTTTCAAACAGGTATACTTCTTTTAAATTTAAATTAAGTAATTCAAATCTTTTACTCATTATTTACAAAGGATTATGGTTTCAAAATAGTACAAAATGTTTGAAATATAATCATAATTTTAAAAATTATAAGCATATGCATATAAGAAACAATTTTGTAATAAATATTAAGTAATTTTTCCGTTGCGCACACTATTTTCTAAAATAGTAGCTTTTGATGTGTAAAACTTTATAGAATTATAACATGTATCATACTCTTAAAACCCTAGTAATTTAGGAATAATATATCTTTTGTATTTCAAAATATTTGAAAAATATTGAAATTAAAAAAAATGTTTAATTTTTTTTATATTTAAAAAAATTTAATTTATTATTTTATTTATTTAAAAATACTACGGTGTAATTAGGATACATTTAACTTTATAAATCAACTTATTGCTAGTAGTAATTAAAGCTACTACTTTAAAAAATAGCATGCACAACGTAGAACTTAATAAATATTTCTTATAGAATTAGTTCATATTTTCATATGCTTATAATTTTTAAAATTATGATTATATTTTAAACATTTTACACTTTTCTGAAGCCCCATTCCTTAATAAATAATGGGCAAAAGATTCGAATTATTTAATTTTTTTAAAAGAGTTATATGCATTTAAATGTTGTTAAATTTTCAGCTCTCAGAGAAAGTTAACAACCCTGCGACGCCTTAACATCCATCTATCCACGAAAGGATGTTAAATATACCACGAATACCCCTAGTGTTTTTCCCTATAAAAGAACCAAATTATTCCGTTCCAGATTTTAGATTTTTTTCTTAGAGTATAATTAGTAATTTTTTAAAAAAAAATTTGGTGGCACACTTCAAGAATTTGGCGGCGCACAAAAGTGCCGTGGCGCAGTGGTTCAGAATCACTGCGTTAAGATGTTCTGTAAGTGAATAATACAAGCAGGATTCCTTTTTTAATTCACTTAATTGTAAGTTTGTTTTATTTATGTGCATAAAATTGGTTCTTGCTGATAAATAAGGTTCTTAAGGTTATTAGAAAATCATGCAACTTTGTATCCAGTAACTTGTCATCCTACTAATATAGATGTCTTTCTTTACTACTCAGGTATCATCTACATTACTTGACTTGACTCAAAATTAAGAAATCCGTCGCCAATAGTCCCTGGGTTAATTCGATGTTAATAATCAATCAATCAATCCTTTCTTTTTAAATTATTGCATATTGATTATTTGTACACAAATATAGACTCCATCATTAACTAATTCATCACGAAATCTTCTGAACTATTAGAATGAAAGACTTGAACTTTGGCAGGTGTATTTATTTTATTGAGTAGAAATCCACTAAGAAAGATTTTTGTGGAAATAAACACCCAGAGGAGTTTCGGGGGTTAGAAAGGTGCACAAATAAAAAATCCAGTTTTTGAACTATCCAATGTATAGACACGAAATTTGGCAAACTTGTTCCTTTTGTTGAGTACAGATCTGCTAAAAGGCTGTTTTTTTTGTTGCAGGAATCAGTTCCGAGGAGGTGGGTTTGCGGAGACGTAAAAGATAAATATACGTGTCCTTTTAAACCAAGTCATGAATTATTTTTGTCCTTTTTAAATCAAGGGTGGAGTGCTATAAGAATGTATTTCAATGCAATATAAAGCTTGTTGCTAGGACTTAGATATAAGTAATTTAAAAGCAATATATAGGGTGATTCACTACCATACCGACAAACTTTCAGGGTGAATATGGGTACAAAGATGATTCAGAATCATATAGAAATGCAGGATCGCAAAAGCAGCATTTGCGAGTTGTGGTGCAAAGAAGCAGAGAAAAGATCAGAAACAGCGACGCATTAATCGGACAGAAAATATTTTATTGAAAGGTTGTACAACACCAAGTGTTTTAAATTACGACCAGAAGTCTGATCGACCTGACAGTGGTGCTTCATGGAATTCCTGACGTTCTGGAAGATTCCTGTCATGTCATGTATCCTCCTGACTGTTACAAATATTCGAGCGATGAGGTCTTCAACTGAAGGTACCGGCGGGTCTTACACCTAACTCTTCATGTGACCCTAAAAGAAGAAGCTCTTCGATGATAGCTCCAGTGGTCTGACAGGCCAATAAATCGAGCGACCACGACTTATTCACCCTGTTCGAAGGACATTGAGGAATCGGTGGACGGGAATTCCGTAATGTGGCATTCTTGGAGTATAGCTCATTGGACCTTCTCATCTGCTCAGTCCTTTCGATAGTAGGGCGCCTATGATTTTCTCGCATCAAGTTCTGTCAGAACGTCTTGACGCAACATATGTTCCTCCGTTGTTGTGCCGCTCCATGTGGTACCAGCATGACGGGGCTCCTCCACATTTCGGAATTCACGTCCGCCGACGCCTCAAAGTAACCTTTGGACAGCGGGGGATAGGTAATGGTGGCCCAATTCATTCGCCTACCAAATCGCATTATTTATCCTGAATGAACTTCTTCTGAAGTCACATCAAGAGTTTGGTGTATAGGATGCTGATTCTTTCAATTTTAGACCTTATCGCTGGAATATCTGTAGCTGCCGGGAGGATATGTGACATGCCAGGAATCTTTGAGAACGTAAGGAATTCCATGTGGCAGGCGTACCAGACGACTTCTGGTCGTAGTTTGGAACACCTGTTTTTGTACAAATTTTCGATAAAATGTTTTCTGTCTCATTAACGTTTTGCTGTTTCTGTTCTTTGCTTCTTTCTACCATAACTCGCAACTGTGGCATTTGCGACCCTGCATCCCTATGTGATTCTGAGTTGTTTGTTTACCCTTTTGACGCCAGTAAGTTTGTTGGTCTGGTAGCGAATCCCCCTGTATAAAGTATTTCAACACTATCACATTAGTCATAAGTCTAAGAGTTCAATCATCTATAACTTATACTGTTTCGTACTACCACATTTCTACATATTGCTTACATTTGAATTAAATATATGGGAATGTAGTAGAATCGACTCTCGCTAATTCGAACCTTCAATAATACGAACCTCTCGCTTATTCGAAGTACAGGGTGGCCATAATAAACTGCAAGTGTTCAAGGGATGCTGGAAGGAAAACCACTGGGAATATTCCAGTGAAATTTGGTATCTACACGTTTCAGAACATGCGCAAGTCAAATATGCAAAGAAAAAATCTCCATTTTACCCGATAGATGGCGCTGTATCGTATTTCAAAGCTCACCAGTGGCATGTAGAACTTCCAAAACTGATAGACAGAGCATAATGACATTCTAAGTGGCAAAAGCGTCATTAATTTGTTGCGCCGCTGTTGCTAATACGAGAATAAGGGTAGCAATAGCGCGCAATTGCTACCTGCAAGTAGTACCGCAATTGCTACCCGGGGTCCCATCAGGTTTTACGGGACGCCGCCATCTTGTGCCTGGAATAATGCCCAATATTCTCCTGTTTCTTCAAATCTAGAAATTATATTTTTCAATCCATTGACACACATTCATTGAACCTCTTAATTGTTTTATACGCCGGTAGTCTTTCAGAGTAGCTGAATAATTGCTACCATTCTGATAGAATATCTCCCCTAACAATACGCGTTCCTTCTTATTCAGAGTCATGATTGACCATTACTCAATTTGGTCTTGTTTTTATACAGTTTGATGGTCTTAAAACTCGCTTATATGTCGTCGATAAGCATTGAAACACGGTACAGCGCCATCTCTCGGGTGAAAATGGCGATTTTTTCTTTGCATATTTGACTTGCGCATGTTCTGAAACGTGTATATACCAACTTTCACCGGAATATTTGCAGTGGTTTTCTCTCCAGGACCTCTTGAACACTTGCAGTTTAATTATGGCCACTCTGTATATGCTCAGCCCCAAGAAAAACTCTTGATATTTCGAACTAAAACAATACGTTTTGGTTCACTCAGTATTTCGAAGTAATATCTGTGACTGGCCAGACTTAACACGCGATAATTATCTTATAAAACTATAAGTTACCTTATAAAACTCTCGGCAATTGGAACACTCACTATCTAGAGTCCGGTAGCAAACAGGTTGGAGATTACATGTTTTGTGTTGTATATTGTCTTTGCGTGTCTCCCCTGTAACGCAGTCTATTTGATGACCATCTGTCTGTCATCCCTTCTTTGTGTTTCCCAGTTTCTCAAGCAAAAAGACAAAAATTTAACACGTAATCTTACGATCAGAAAGGATGGTCCGCTATTGTGAAGAAAAGATGCATAGGATTGTGTATTTTGCTTCAGAGTGATATGATGATTTATGACTCATCTGTGTGACTTATGGCATGAGTCCCGAAATAGGGCATGGCCTGGACTGGACCCTGCCTTGCAGAATCAATGGTGTTGGGAACATTTTCTCAGAGAACCGATAACAGATTAAACAGATTTTTAAAGAGAATAGATTTTTTCGTCAAAAAAGATTAATTATGTACAGTATGTATTCTTTTAATAATCGTTTTTAATACATAAATGTATTCTTTTAATATATGACTTTTAGCTTCTGTATAATATTTATACAGTATAAAATGTACTTTTTAAAATACTTTAATGTAATTTTATCATAAGTACAATTGTCGTATTATTTCATAATTCCAAACTCAAGAGTGTTAGGAAAAAATTTCTGTTCATGTATTTTAGGAGTTTACTCCTTCACTGGATAATTCGAACTCTTGATAATACGAAGTTCTTCATTGGTTTCTCCAACTTCAAATTATCGAGAGTCGACTGTATATGATTATTGATTATATTTATATATATAATAATGATTAACATCTTGTTAAAATAAATGTTACTTATTTACTTCATCATAACAGTATATAATAGGCCATTAATTAGAAAATAGTATTCAGCTCTGTTTAAAAAACTAATTTTATAGCAGCAATTATCATTAGATGAGTTGTAAAAAATAATTTTAATGTTCTTTATGTTTTATTTAGAGGAATGCCTCTACCGCATGCACAGCTTTAAATGAAGACACAATTTAATTGCTTTTGAGAGAAATGAAGGAAATTATATTTATTCAACTAATATCAGCCATATATGAATGATTAATTATAATGCAATTATTACTGCACTGCATCTATATTCTATAATTATTACATTGATATTAACTTAACGAATTTGCAATAAACTCTACATTTCTTTCATTGTATTAAAAGAAAGAGTAAAATGGTGAAATGTTCTATAATAATTTGATATTTTACAAATTTTTTTAAGCTGTTTATTTTACGGAAAATGTAAAAAATAAAATAATTGAAAAAATATGAGATTCATAAAACTTTTTGTTTTATATTTAACTGTTAAGCGTCGTGATGATTTCTGTTAAGATTTTCTTTTTGAATAATTAACATACAATTATTCTAATTGTTAGGGAAAATACCTTTAATTTTGGGTAAATTGAATAGTTCATATTAATATACGCCAAAAAGCTATGAAGATCCCAGGAAAATCTATTTTAGGTACATGATTCCCTCCAGTATTTAAGAGAGAGAGACAGTAAAAAATAACTTTTTTCTTGTCTCCAGTTATTAAATGAGATTAAAATAGATATCCTATCAATTCAAAGCTTTTATGATGAATTCTAGGTCATGCAAAGTTTATGAAATTCTTAGGTATTAATATAAGGATATGAATACAAAATGAGGTGACTATTTCTGTAACTAGAAGGGAAAGTTTCACCGACGCCCGTAATATTTCATTGTGATCTGTTGATTACTACAGTGTCACAAATTTTTGAAAGGTTTCCAACAATTCTCTAAAGGAATTTTACATATAATTTAATTTTCCTTATTGCTTCCTGAAATGTGTCTTAAGATTTATGAAAAATAAAAATAATAACAAATAAAATCTATTTAATTATCATATCAAATAACGGATAATCTATATAAATGAAAATGAATATTTGTGTGTGTGTCTGTATGTCTCTTATGCCTTCCTAAACCGTTCATCTGATTTCGATGGAACTTCGGGGAATAGTTAGACGCAGGCCTGCGAATGTTTCTGAGTAAATAAAATTGATCCCTAAGGGGTGTTGCGGGGGCTTAAGGGGCGTTAGAGATAAATATTTCCGTTTTTGAACTATTAGACCTACAAACTTGAAATTTAGTGGGCATGTTTCTTTTATGCATAAGAGTTCTGCTACAAAAGGGGTTTAGCGAAAAATGAATCCTAAGGAGCGTTGCGGGGACTTAAGCGGAGTTATAGATAAATTTTCCCGTTTTTGAACTCTACTGGACCTACATACTTGAAATTTAGTAGGCCTGTTCCATTTGTAAAGTTGAGATTCGCTACACAAAGTGTTTTACAAAAATTGATCCTCAAGGGGTGTCGTGAGGACTAAGGTCGTTTTTGAACTATTAATCCTACATGCTAGAAATTTAGTAGGCCCGTTCCTTTCGCGGAGTAGAGATCCGTTACAAAAATCGTTTTTTGAGAATAGATGCAAAAGGTCGTTTCGAGGACCGTTTTTGAACTTTCAGGCGCTCAGACTTAAAATTTTGTTGGCATGTTTTTTGTTGATAATGGTGAATATAGATCTGCTAAGAACTAATTTTACGAAAATTGATTCCCATTGGGGAGGGGGGGGGGACTGCTGGGACTTATTTATAAAAAATTTTTTTTACCAAACCACTATTTACCGTAATGAAGTTTGGTATGCATGTTACTTTCGTTGAATGGAAAAACACTAAAAGAGGATTTTACGAAAATCGACTCCTATGGGGAAGAGGAAATCTTTTGCGGCGTATTGATAAAAAAAATACCCGTTTTCGAACTACTAGACCAATGGTAATGGAATTTGGTATGTACATATGTCTCTGTTGTTGAACGGGTCGGAAAAAAATCCACACACCCACAGGTGTTACTGGAGCTAATTGATAAAAAATGCCGCTTTTCATCTATTGTATTTTGACTTCAAAATTGGCAAGCATGTTTATTTTATTGAGTAGAGATCCATTAAAAGTGGGTTTTGCGGAAATCCTCTTAGGAGGAGGTTACGAGAGAGTAAAAGATAATTTTACTTCAATTTGAGAAATTACTATTTGGAAGTTTGACCGTTTTAAATCAAGAATTATAAGAATATTTTTCAATGTAATTGAATTCTTAATGCTAAAACATCAAATTTATATCTACCTATATATATACATACAATGATATTTGTAATGATATTTGTCACCATGAAGTTTGTTTGTATTCGTCATTTTATAATCATAGCATTTATGAGTAATACAATTAAAAATAAACAAACATTTGAAAGTGTTTTGTTGAATAAAAAGAAATATTTAACTTCCATTCGTTTGTATATCAATTCTTATTTTTTAATATGTTTCATTAATGAAAAATTCTTTCTTTTAAACACTGTACCATACACCAATTTAGCCAAATCAAAAGACGTCACTAGCTTTAAAAATGTCACCATACGCTGTCATTATTATAGCGTTTAAACTCGCGCAAACATGGCGTTCACTATTGTTTGCATTTCGCCGAATTCGGTGACATCTCTTGATTTGATGCAATTGGCCCCCGGTATAATATGTAAGTATCTATTTTTCGCTGTGCTATTCATTCAATAAAAATTAAATGTAAAAAAACTTTTTTAAGAACAAGCTTTTATTTAAACGCGCTAAAAAGAATAAAATAAACTTTTCCTTTAAAACTTTTTTTACTATCAACTTATAACGTCATTACACAATTTATATGATATAAAAGCTTGTCGCAATATTTAAGTACTCATATTTACTTAGTTTGAATTTTTAAAAACCAAAATCAATCAGGTCAAGTTATTTATTTTACTTGTTTATCTACACAGGTAAATCTCGCGACAAGCTTTTATATCATATAAATTGTGTAATGACGTTATAAGTTGATAGTAAAAAAAGTTTTAAAGGAAAAGTTTATTTTATTCTTTTTAGCGCGTTTAAATAAAAGCTTGTTCTTAAAAAAGTTTTTTTACATTTAATTTATTTTTTACTTTTTAGTTATTGCTGGACAGGTTTCTCAGCCTGTTCAACTCATTGAACGCTGGTTCGCCATCCCTGGTTTAGCTGAATTAATTCTCGCAAAATGGTATTAGACTAAAAACACAATTTTTTTAAATCCGTAATTTTTAAGCAATTTTTTCAATCTTCATGCAGATTTTGGCTAACATTGTTCTACACACGAAAAAAAAGGTTTAGTGAGATTATCTTCATAAATGACAAAGTTATTAAATGTTTAATTAAAATTTTGACTATTTTTGAAAAACTTAAAGAATATATTATTTATTTGAAATATTTTGAAGATAAGGGATGTATTTCTCTAACATATTAGAAGAAAATTTGAATTGTTTATTAAAAACTTCAAAAGGCGTTTAAATATTTGTATTAATCAATAAAATGCTTAAGACTAAAAACGCATTTTGTAATAAAAAAAGAAAGTTTTATCAAATAATGATAATTTTTTGCTGGACATTGAATATCTTCTACGTAAGAATCTATTTTTTTTTAATTGCTCAGATCATCTTTAGAAACTTGATTTTGAAAAAATCAATAATTAAATTCAAATAAAATTAACAGATTCTGTTTGTAATTAAAGTTAAGGACACATGTCGTAGTGTGAGTTTAGGATAATGAGGTATATTTAAATATGAGGATAAAATGAGGTATATTTAAATTACTCGTAGGCTTAAAATTAGAAAATTTCTTTAAAAAATTACTTCATTTTATTGTAAAATTATTTTTTTTTAATCGAAAATATATTGCATTTCTAGATAATATTTTTCTCTTATTGTTTTCCTAGCGGATTCCTTTTTGATGGGTAAGATACATTAAAGTTAGATAAATTATTTAAAGAATTTCTTCAATACTCCATCTCAGTTTAACTTGGCAGCGTTGAGAAAGGTATACAATGTACCAATCTACTTGAAAAATAGCTCTACTTTTTTGTTTTGAATTTAAATCCAAGGAAATAGATAGAAATTTGTAAAAAAATTGCATACGTTGTAGAAATTAGATTGTTTTTACGTTGTAGAAATGTAATTATTTTTTAGACAAAGTTAATTAATACTGTCAATAGCGCAACGTTATGAAATTCCAGTTTGGCTGAAAACCGATTTTCGACGCCAAATTTTGTCATTGTTGTAACAATAAAATTATTACAACAATGCAGATATATCCAAGTTGGCGCCCAAAACTAGTTTAACGTTTTTAATTAATATCTTTTTAATTAATTGCAATATCGGAATATAAATGGTCAAAACATGCATTGTCATCCAAACTAAACGTGTATACAAAATTTCAGCTCAATGGGAGGAAGATATCAGCTTCAAAATTGAGTTGCAAGATTCCACCCGAACAAATTACATACATACATACATACATACATACATACAGACATACATTGTAAGTTAAATAAAAGGTTTTAAAAAGAGTTATTTTGAAGGGAAAAAACACAGTCAAACACAATTTTATTTCGTATGTTCTTTTAAAAAGAAATTGTAAAATAAGCACTGTTGCACTTACTAAGTAATAAAATGTGTAGTATTAATTGTTTTCACGTATTTTAGTGAAATTCACACTTCTGTGACTTTGAAGTTGGTGTAAATTTTCCTTCTGTATCAACGTAAATTTCATGAACGCATAAGTAAACGTCGTCTAAGGTTTATATAATTCTAGAAATGTATAATACTATGTATTCTAGAAATTAATAATTATTTAGATTTCGATATGAAGTAAAAAATAAAAAAATATTTCGCGTAGCATTAATTGAATTAAAGCTTTTTAAAAAGTTCTCTTATATATTTCATCTGCATGCATTTCGTAAATTTATTCTTTCCAATATTTTTTCTTCTCACAGGCAATATACATATCATAAAATTGCCAAAGCGAAATCAGTAATTACATATTATTACAACAATCGTCGGCTCTATTATTAACTCGCCAAGTTGGCAACCATGTGCTTCGTTTCATATAATGTCGCTAATAGGTTGCGATAATACATAAGTACCGCCAAATCTTTGTAGTATTTCGTATAGTTACGAACAATTTATGGATTTGTAAAATATTAGATATTTTAAACTGTATGCTAAAATGCTATGCTACTAATGCATAATATGAAGCTAGCATGATTAAACTGTACATGCTATGTTTGGATTTTTAGTAGTAATAAATATAGTGGATAAAATCAAAATTGAAAGTTCATACCTTAAATCCTTATGTGTGTGTGTGTGTGTGTGTGTGTGTGAGCTATTATATACTTCACTGAATGTATAATTTATGATCCTCCGCGTGCACTGAAAAGAAATTTAATCATACACATAAGAAACTACATTATGAAATATTGAGCATTTTTAACTGATTTCTCCTGATTAATGAATTATTAATAATAAAGATTTTAATTTAAGCATACAATTAAGAAATTTATAAATTACACCTGTCACTTTACTTGAAAATGTATAATTATTAGAAAATTATGTGATCTTAGAACACTTATAACTAAATTATAGATTTTTTTATATTTATATATTCGTGAAATATTCATCTTCATTTTTATTATTCATCCTTAAGGCGATATGGTACCCTAAATATCATTAAAATGTCGAAAATTTTTTTATTGGTTTATTTGATACCCCGAATCTTTATAAATATGCCTGCGAAATTTCAAAACTTTACCCGCAATTTTCATTAAGTAATGGAGTATTGTTTTGCTTAACAGCAACTACTACGCCTACATTTCAGATTAACTGCTAGAAAAGAGCCTGATAAAAAGGAATTAATTATATATATATTTTTCTAATACGCATCAATGAGATTGACATTATATATGCAGTAACAAATCATTTTAAGAAAGAATTGTGCAATTCATGCAAAAATTCTAGTTTGTGAATTATTTACTGGAAGATCAAATGGATTTGGTCAAGACTTAAAAGTTGTGCCTGCTTTTTATAGTATTATTATGAATGAAATTAAAACTTCAAAATGGATTCTCCCAAAGCAAAAGTACTAAACCTCATTTTGATAACTCAGACAATTAAAAATCTAATTCGCAAGAATAGAAAAACTCTCCCACTTTTATATATTTGTTTTTGGTGATATATATTATATATATCCCATGTGTGCTAGATTCAACATTTTTATTATTAAAATATTTTAATATATTTATTTAAACAAATGCAATATACAGTTCTTAGATTTTGATGTATTTTACCTATAAATTGCTATTTGATTTTGCTTTTATTCGTGTACAATATTTAACATGCGAAGGCTTTTAAAATCATGGAAATAAAAAAATAAAGTTATAAACATCTTTTGTACATGTTGTACATTAGCTCTGAGCATGGAATTAGCTCTGAAGTGTGTGTATCAATTTTTTTAATAATTATTAAGATAAAGTTTTATGAAATATTGATCATTTATTCGTTTTTTTCTACATATTCATTATGGCAGTATACTGTTTAATTGTTCTACATTTGTGCAATTTTTTATAGTAAGTAGTTTTAAA
>BMAO01034101.1:0-23802 GCA_019973975.1 Trichonephila clavata
TGTGGTCTAGTGGTAAGGATTCCTGGCTCTCACCCACGCGGCCCGGGTTCATTCCCGGCATGGGAAGTTTGGGTTCCATGGTGTAACGGTTAGCACTCTGGATTTGAATCCAGCGATCGAGTTCAAATCTCGGTGGAACCTTTATTGCTTTTAGATACGACAATAATGTGGGAGTTGTCACCTCTGAGGAAGAGCTTATCCAAATCCGGAATCTGAAAAAAACTTGAAAGGTGAATATTTTTTAATGTGAAAAAGGCTTGTATAGTAAATTCCTGTTCCAATGAACGCAGTACGAAGCGAAAATTTGTAAATGATTTTTCTATTGTAAATTTAAAGTTTGTGTGAATTCATCTGCTTCAGAGAAAGTGAAATCATGCAAAATAAAATACGTTTCTCTATTCAGTCCATGCGTCTCAAATTCCACTTAAAAAGTTTTCTTTCCAGAAGAATAAAACCAAACTTTTATAAAAACAATTATAATGCTGATGTGCAAAGATAAGAACAATTCGAATTGAGACGTTGTTTGGTCGTTCCTAGAGTCTCCCATGTGGTCTAGTGGTTAGGATTCCTGGCTTTCACCCAGGCGGCGCGGGTTCGATTCCCGGCATGGGAAATATGGGTTCCATGGTGTAATGGTTAGCAATCTGTACTCGGATCCAGCGATCCGAGTTCAAATCTCGGTGGAACCTTGCTTTGGAAACAGATGTTATTGACACCTATCAAGACGTACATGTAGAATTCGAAACTTGTAAGAGTTTGAAAAGGAAGAGAGAATTTAAAAGCATTAAAGATAAAAAATTAATTCTATGAATATAAAAATAACAAGGTTCTTTCGAGACAAACGGATTTATTTAAATGATTTAACGGATTTGAAAATTTCTGTTGATTAGTTCATTTTCCTTCATGCTTAAATTACTTTCCGGACGGCTATTTCAAAAGAATATTGAAAAAGAAACACATAGATCGTAAGTTACATTACGTTGTAAGATTTTCACATCCAGTGTCTCTATAATCACGAAGGATGAAATGTCTTCTAAAAAACATTTAATGTCCCGCTACGTGCACAAATCCGTATTTGTAGGAAGTTGATTGAAAAGATATAACACAAACAGTTTCGTTGCAATGAAAATATTTCCTTTCGTCCCCGAGCCTCGGTAGCGCAGTAGGCAGCGCGTCAGTCTCATAATCCGCAACTTGGAGAAATCTGAAGGTCGTGAGTTCGAACCTCACCGGGCATTTGTTACTGTTTTGGAGCCGTCTTAGCTTGAAGCGTCTGTCTCGAGCAATTACTATTTGAGAAATGTTTTGATATCGAAATATTCAATTCACCTTTGATTATTCGACTCTAAGCAATGGACTGTTCTTTTCTCTTTAAAAATCAAAGTCTTATATATTTCGGGAAAGATGGTGTAAAAAATATTTGTTTCGGTAAACATTGTTTAGAAGTAAAAAAGTGACGTTTTTTGATAAAAATACTTCAACTGTTTAAAAAATTAGATAAAGAAATAAAGACATTGCATTTTCACAAAATCCGAATGTACTGGAAAGGGAGTCCATGTGGTCTAGTGGCAAGGATTCCTGGCTCTCACCCAGCGGCCCGGGTTCGATTCCGGCATGGGAAGTTTGGGTTCCATGGTGTAACGGTTAGCACTCTGGACTTTGAATCCAGCGATCCGAGTTCAAATCTCGGTGGAACTTTATTGCTTTTAGATACGACAATAATGTGGGAGTTGTCACCTCTGAGGAAGAGCTTATCCAAATCCGAATCTGAAAGAAAACTTGATAAGAGTGATATTTTTTAATGTGAAAAAGGCTTGTATAGTAAATTCCTGTTCCAATGAACGCAGTACGAAGCGAAATTTGTAAATGATTTTTCTATTGTAAATTTAAAGTTTTGTGAATTTCATCTGCTTCGAGAGAAAGTGAAATCATGCAAAATAAAATACGTTTCTCTATTCAGTCCATGCGTCCTCAATTCCACTTAAAAATGTTTCTTTCGAGAAGAATTAAAACCAAACTTTTATAAAAACAATTATAATGCTGATGTGCAAAGATAAGAACAATTCGAATTGAGACGTTGTTTGATCGTTCCTAGAGTCTCCCATGTGGTCTAGTGGTTAGGATTCCTGGCTTTCACCCAGGCGGCCCGGTTCGATTCCCGCATGGGAAATAAGGGTTCCATGTGTAATGGTTAGCACTCTGACTCGGAATCAGCGATCCGAGGTCAAATCTCGGTGGAACCTTGCTTTTGAAACAGATGTTATTGACACCTATCAAGACGTACATGTAGAATTCAAAACTTGTAAGAGTTTGAAAAGGAAGAGAGAATTTAAAAGCATTAAAGATAAAAATATTAATCTATGAATATAAAAATAACAAGGTTCTTTCGAGACAAACGGATTTATTTAAATGAGGTTAACAGATTGAAAATTTCTGTTGATTAGTTCATTTTCCTTCATGCTTAAATTACCTTTCCGGACGGCCTATTTCAAAAGAATATTGAAAAAGAAACACATAGATCGTAAGTTACATTACGTTGTAACGATTTTCACATCCAGTGTCTCTATAATCACGAAGGATGATAATGTCTTCTAAAAACATTTAATGTCCCGCTACGTGCACAAATCCGTATTTGTAGGAAGTGGATTGAAAAGATATAACACAAACAGTTTCGTTGCAATGAAAATATTTCCTTTCGTCCCCCGAGCCTCGGTAGCGAAGTAGGCAGCGCGTCAGTCTCATAATCCGCAACTTGGGAAATCTGAAGGTCGTGAGTTCGAACCTCACCGGGGCATTTTGTTACTGTTTTGGAGCCGTCTTAGCTTGAAGCGTCTGTCTCGAGCAATTACTATTTGAGAAATGTTTTTGATATCGAAATATTCAATTCACCTTTGATTATTCGACTCTAAGCAATGGACTGTTCTTTTCTCTTTAAAAATCAAAGTCTTATATATTTCGGGAAAGATGGTGTAAAAAATATTTGTTTCGGTAAACATTGTTTTAAAAGTAAAAAAGTGACTTTTTTGATAAAAATACTTCAACTGTTTAAAAAAAATTAGATAAAGAAATAAAGACATTGCATTTTCACAAAAATCCGAATGTACTTGAAAGGAAATGTACTTGAAGTCCCATGTGGTCTAGTGCAAGGATTCCTGGCTCTCACCCAGGCGGCCCGGGTTCGATTCCCGGCATGGGAAGTTTGGGTTCCATGGTGTAACGGTTAGCACTCTGGACTTTGAATCCAGCGATCCGAGTTAAAATATCGGTGGAACCTTTATTGCTTTTAGATACGACAGTAATGTGAGAGTTGTCACCTCTGAGGAAGAGCTTATCAAAATCCGGAATCTGAAAGAAAACTTGATAAGAGTGATATTTTTAATGTGAAAAAGGCTTGTGTAGTAAATTCCTGTTCCAATGAACGCAGTACGAAGCGAAAATTTGTAAATGATTTTTCTATTGTAAATTTAAAGTTTGTGTGAATTACATCTGCTTCCAGAGAAGTGAAATCATGCAAAATAAAATACGTTTCTCTATTCAGTCCATGCGTTCTCAAATTCCACTTAAAAAGTTTTCTTCCTAGAAGAATTAAAACCAAACTTTTATAAAAACAATTATAATGCTGATGTGCAAAGATAAGAACAATTCGAATTGAGACGTTGTTTGGTCGTTCCTAGAGTCTCCCATGTGGTCTAGTGGTAAGGATTCCTGGCTCTACCCACGCGGCCCGGGTTCCATTCCCGGCATGGGAAGTTTGGGTTCCATGGTGTAACGATTAGCACTCTGGACTTTGAATCCAGCGATCCAAGTTCAAATCTCGGTGGAACCTTTATTGCTTTTAGATACGACAATAATGTGGGAGTTGTCACCTCTGAGGAAGAGCTTATCCAAATCCGGAATCTGAAAAAAACTTGAAAGAGGTGATATTTTTTAATGTGAAAAAGGCTTGTATAGTAAATTCCTGTTCCAATGAACGCAGTACGAAGCGAAAATTTGTAAATGATTTTTCTATTGTAAATTTAAAGTTTGTGTGAATTACATCTGCTCCAGAGAAAGTGAAATCATGCAAAATAAAATACGTTTCTCTATTCAGTCCATGCGTCCTTAAATTCCACTTAAAAATTTTCTTTCCAGAAGAATTAAAACCAAACTTTTATAAAAACAATTATAATGCTGATGTGCAAAGATAAGAACAATTCGAATTGAGACGATGTTTGGTCGTTCCTGAAGTCTCCCATGTGGTCTAGTGGTTAGGATTCCTGGCATTCACCCAGGGGGCCACGGTTCGATTCCGGCATGGGAAATATGGGTTCCATGGTGTAATGGTTAGCAATCTGTACTCGGAATCCAGCGATCCGAGTTCAAATCTCGGTGGAACCTTGCTTTTTGAAACAGATGTTATTGACACCTATCAAGACGTACATGTAGAATTCGAAACTTGTAAGAGTTTGAAAAGGAAGAGAGAATTTAAAAGCATTAAAGATAAAAAATATTAATTCTATGAATATAAAAATAACAAGGTTCTTTCGAGACAAACGGATTTATTTAAATGAGGTTAACGGATTTGAAAATTTCTGTTGATTAGTTCATTTTCCTTCATGCTTAAATTACCTTTCCGGACGGCCTATTTCAAAAGAATATTGAAAAAGAAACACATAGATCGTAAGTTACATTACGTTGTAACGATTTTCACATCCAGTGTCTCTATAATCACGAAGGTTGATAATGTCTTCTAAAAAATATTTAATGTCCCGCTACGTGCACAAATCCGTATTTGTAGGAAGTTGATTGAAAAGATATAACACAAACAGTTTCGTTGCAATGAAAATATTTCCTTTCGTCCCCCGAGCCTCGGTAGCGCATTAGGCAGCGCGTCAGTCTCATAATCTGCAACTTGGAGAAATCTGAAGGTCGTGAGTTCGAACCTCACTCTGGGCATTTTGTTACTGTTTTGGAGCCGTCTTAGCTTGAAGCGTCTGTCTCGAGCAATTACTATTTGAGAAATGTTTTTGATATCGAAATATTCAATTCACCTTTGATTATTCGACTCTAAGCAATGGACTGTTCTTTTCTCTTTAAAAATCAAAGTCTTATATATTTCGGGAAAGATGGTGTAAAAAATATTTGTTTCGGTAAACATTGTCTTAGAAGTAAAAAAAAGTGACTTTTTTGATAAAAATACTTCAACTGTTTAAAAAAATTAGATAAAGAAATAAAGACATTGCATTTTCACAAAAATCCGAATGTACTTGAAAGGAGTCCCATGTGGTCTAGTGGTAAGGATTCCTGGCTCTCCCCAGGCGGCCCGGGTTCGATTCCCGGCGTGGGAAGTTTGGGTTCCATGGTGTAACGGTTAGCACTCTGGACTTTGAATCCAGCGATCCGAGTTAAAATATCGGTGGAACCTTTATTGCTTTTAGATACGACAGTAATGTGAGAGTTGTCACCTCTGAGGAAGAGCTTATCAAAATCCGGAATCTGAAAGAAAACTTGATAAGAGTGATATTTTTTAATGTGAAAAAGGCTTGTATAGTAAATTCCTGTTCCAATGAACGCAGTACGAAGCGAAAATTTGTAAATGATTTTTCTATTGTAAATTTAAAGTTTGTGTGAATTTCATCTGCTTCCAGAGAAAGTGTAATCATGCAAAATAACATACGTTTCTCTATTCAGTCCATGCGTTCTCAAATTCCACTTAAAAAGTTTTCTTTCTAGAAGAATTAAAACCAAACTTTTATAAAAACAATTATAATGCTGATGTGCAAAGATAAGAACAATTCGAATTGAGACGTTGTTTGGTCGTTCCTAGAGTCTCCCATGTGGTCTAGTGGTTAGGATTCCTGGCTCTCACCTAGGCGGAAAGGGTTCGATTCCCGGCATGGGAAGTTTGGATTCCATGGTGTAACGGTTAGCACTCTGGACTCTGAATCCAGCGATCCGAGTTCAAATCTCGGTGGAACCTTTATTGCTTTTAGATACGACAATAATGTGGGAGTTGTCACCTCTGAGGAAGAGCTTATCCAAATCCGGAATCTGAAAGAAAACTTGATAAGAGTGATATTTTTTAATGTGAAAAAGGCTTGTATAGTAAATTCCTGTTCCAATGACCGCAGTACGAAGCGAAATTTTTAAATGATTTTTCTATTGTAAATTTAAAGTTTGTGTGAATTTCATCTGCTTCCAGAGAAAGTGAAATCATGCAAAATAAAATACGTTTCTCTATTCAGTCCATGCGCCCTCAAATTCCACTTAAAAATGTTTCTTTCGAGAAGAATTAAAACCAAACTTTTATAAAAACAATTATAATGCTGATGTGCAAAGATAAGAACAATTCGAATTGAGACGTTGTTTGGTCGTTCCTAGAGTCTCCCATGTGGTCTAGTGGTTAGGATTCCTGGCTTTCACCCAGGCGGCCCGGGTTCGATTCCCGGCATGGGAAATAAGGGTTCCATGGTGTAATGGTTAGCACTCTGGACTCGGAATCCAGCGATCCGAGGTCAAATCTCGGTGGAACCTTGCTTTTTGAAACAGATGTTATTGACACCTATCAAGACGTACATGTAGAATTCAAAACTTGTAAGAGTTTGAAAAGGAAGAGAGAATTTAAAAGCATTAAAGATAAAAAATATTAATTCTATGAATATAAAAATAACAAGGTTCTTTCGAGACAAACGGATTTATTTAAATGAGGTTAACAGATTTGAAAATTTCTGTTGATTAGTTCATTTTCCTTCATGCTTAAATTACCTTTCCGGACGGCCTATTTCAAAAGATTATTGAAAAAGAAACACATAGATCGTAAGTTACATTACGTTGTAACGATTTTCACATCCAGTGTCTCTATAATCACGAAGGATGATAATGTCTTCTAAAAAACATTTAATGTCCCGCTACGTGCACAAATCCGTATTTGTAGGAAGTGGATTGAAAAGATATAACACAAACAGTTTCGTTGCAATGAAAATATTTCCTTTCGTCCCCCGAGCCTCGGTAGCGCAGTAGGCAGCGCGTCAGTCTCATAATCCGCAACTTGGAGAAATCTGAAGGTCGTGAGTTCGAACCTCACCCGGGGCATTTTGTTACTGTTTTGGAGCCGTCTTAGCTTGAAGCGTCTGTCTCGAGCAATTACTATTTGAGAAATGTTTTTGATATCGAAATATTCAATTCACCTTTGATTATTCGACTCTAAGCAATGGACTGTTCTTTTCTCTTTAAAATTCAAAGTCTTATATATTTCGGGAAAGATGGTGTAAAAAATATTTGTTTCGGTAAACATTGTTTTAAAAGTAAAAAATTGACGTTTTTTGATAAAAAAACTTCAACTGTTTAAAAGAATTAGATAAAGAAATAAAGACATTGCATTTTCACAAAAATCCAAATGTACTTGAAAGGAAATGTACTTGAAGTCCCATGTGGTCTAGTGGCAAGGATTCCTGGCTCTCAACCAGGCGGCCCGGGTTCGATTACCGGCATGGGAAGTTTGGGTTCCATGGTGTAACGGTTAGCACTCTGGACTTTGAATCCAGCGATCCGAGTTCAAATCTCGGTGGAACTTTATTGCTTTTAGATACGACAATAATGTGGGAGTTGTCACCTCTGAGGAAGAGCTTATCCAAATCCGAAATCTGAAAGAAAACTTGATAAGAGTGATATTTTTTAATGTGAAAACAGGCTTGTATAGTAAATTCCTGTTCCAATGAACGCAGTACGAAGCGAAATTTTGTAAATGATTTTTCTGTTGTAAATTTAAAGTTTGTTTGAATTTCATCTGCATCGAGAGAAAGTGAAATCATGCAAAATAAAATACGTTTCTCTATTCAGTCCATGCGTCCTCAAATTCCACTTAAAAATGTTTCTTTCGAGAAGAATTAAAACCAAACTTTTATAAAAACAATTATAATGCTGATGTGCAAAGATAAGAACAATTCGAATTGAGACGTTGTTTGATCGTTCCTAGAGTCTCCCATGTGGTCTAGTGGTTAGGATTCCTGGCTTTCACCCAGGCGGCCCGGGTTCGATTCCCGGCATGGGAAATAAGGGTTCCATGGTGTAATGGTTAGCACTCTGGACTCGGAATCCAGCGATCCGAGGTCAAATCTCGGTGGAACCTTGCTTTTTGAAACAGATGTTATTGACACCTATCAAGACGTACATGTAGAATTCGAAACTTGTAAGAGTTTGAAAAGGAAGAGAGAATTTGAAAGCATTAAAGATAAAAAATATTAATTCTATGAATATAAAAATAACAAGGTTCTTTCGAGACAAACGGATTTACTTAAAGGATTTTAACGGATTTGAAAATTTCTGTTGATTAGTTCATTTTCCTTCATGCTTAAATTACCTTTCCGGACGGCCTATTTCAAAAGAATATTGAAAAAGAAACGCATAGATCGTAAGTTACATTACGTTGTAACGATTTTCACATCCAGTGTCTCTATAATCACGAAGGATGATAATGTCGTCTAAAAAATATTTAATGTCCCGCTACGTGCACAAATCCGTATTTGTAGGAAGTTGATTGAAAAGATATAACACAAACAGTTTCGTTGCAATGAAAATATTTCCTATCGTCCCCCGAGCCTCGGTAGCGCAGTAGGCAGCGCGTCAGTCTCATAATCCGCAACTTGGAGAAATCTGAAGGTCGTGAGTTCGAACCTCACCCGGGGCATTTTGTTACTCTTTTGGAGCCGTCTTAGCTTGAAGCGTCTGTCTCGAGCAATTACTATTTGAGAAATGTTTTTGATATCGAAATATTCAATTCACCTTTGATTATTCGACTCTAAGCAATGGACTGTTCTTTTCTCTTTAAAAATCAAAGTCTTATATATTTCGAGAAAGATGGTGTAAAAAATATTTGTTTCGGTAAACATTGTTTTAAAAATAAAAAAGTGACGTTTTTTGATAAAAATACTTCAACTGTTTAAAAGAATTAGATAAAGAAATAAAGACATTGCATTTTCACAAAACTCCGAATGTACTTGCAGGGAGTCCCATGTGGTCTAGTGGTAAGGATTCCTGGCTCTCACCCAGCGGCCCGGGTTCCATTCCCGGCATGGGAAGTTTGGTTCCATGGTGTAACGGTTAGCACTCTGGACTTTGAATCCAGCGATCCGAGTTCAAATCTCGGTGGAATCTTTATTGCTTTTAGATACGACAATAATGTGGGAGTTGTCACCTCTGAGGAAGAGCTTATCCAAATCCGGAATCTGAAAGAAAACTTGATAAGAGTGATATTTTTTAATGTGAAAAAGGCTTGTATAGTAAATTCCTGTTCCAATGAACGCAGTACGAAGCGAAATTTTGTAAATGATTTTTCTGTTGTAAATTTAAAGTTTGTGTGAATTTCATCTGCATCGAGAGAAAGTGAAATCATGCAAAATAAAATACGTTTCTCTATTCAGTCCATGCGTCCTCAAATTCCACTTAAAAATGTTTCTTTCGAGAAGAATTAAAACCAAACTTTTATAAAAACAATTATAATGCTGATGTGCAAAGATAAGAACAATTCGAATTGAGACGTTGTTTGATCGTTCCTAGAGTCTCCCATGTGGTCTAGTGGTTAGGATTCCTGGCTTTCACCCAGGCGGCCCGGGTTCGATTCCCGGCATGGGAAATAAGGGTTCCATGGTGTAATGGTTAGCACTCTGGACTCGGAATCCAGCGATCCGAGTTCAAATCTCGGTGGAACCTTGCTTTTTGAAACAGATGTTATTGACACCTATCAAGACGTACATGTAGAATTCTAAACTTGTAAGAGTTTGAAAAGGAAGAGAGAATTTAAAAGCATTAAAGATAAAAATATTAATTCTATGAATATAAAAATAACAAGGTTCTTTCGAGACAAACGGATTTATTTAAATGAGGTTAACGGATTTGAAAATTTCTGTTGATTAGTTCATTTTCCTTCATGCTTAAATTACCTTTCCGGACGGCCTATTTCAAAAGAATATTGAAAAAGAAACACATAGATCGTAAGTTACATTACGTTGTAACGATTTTCACATCCAGTGTCTCTATAATCACGAAGGATGATAATGTCTTCTAAAAAACATCTAATGTCCCGCTACGTGCACAAATCCGTATTTGTAGGAAGTTGATTGAAAAGATATAACACAAACAGTTTCGTTGCAATGAAAATATTTCCTTTCGTCCCCCGAGCCTCGGTAGCGCAGTAGGCAGCGCGTCAGTCTCATAATCCGCAACTTGGAGAAATCTGAAGGTCGTGAGTTCGAACCTCACCCGGGGCATTTTGTTACTGTTTTGGAGCCGTCTTAGCTTGAAGCGTCTGTCTCGAGCAATTACTATTTGAGAAATGGTTTTGATATCGAAATATTCAATTCACCTTTGATTATTCGACTCTAAGCAATGGACTGTTCTTTTCTCTTTAAAAATCAGTCTTATATATTTCGGGAAAGATGGTGTAAAAAATATTTGTTTCGGTAAACATTGTTTTAGAAGTAAAAAAAGTGACGTTTTTTGATAAAAATACTTCAACTGTTTAAAAGAATTAGATAAAGAAATAAAGACATTGCATTTTCACAAAAATCCGAATGTACTTGAAAGGAATGTACTTGAAGTCCCATGTGGTCTAGTGGCAAGGATTCCTGGCTCTCACCCAGGCGGCCCGGGTTCGATTCCCGGCATGGGAAGTTTGGGTTCCATGGTGTAACGGTTAGCACTCTGGACTTTGAATCCAGCGATCCGAGTTCAAATCTCGGTGGAACTTTATTGCTTTTAGATACGACAATAATGTGGGAGTTGTCACCTCTGAGGAAGAGCTTATCCAAATCCGGAATCTGAAAGAAAACTTGATAAGAGTGATATTTTTTAATGTGAAAAAGGCTTGTATAGTAAATTCCTGTTCCAATGAACGCAGTACGAAGCGAAATTTTGTAAATGATTTTTCTATTGTAAATTTAAAGTTTGTGTGAATTTCATCTGCTTCGAGAGAAAGTGAAATCATGCAAAATAAAATACGTTTCTCTATTCAGTCCATGCGTCCTCAAATTCCACTTAAAAATGTTTCTTTCGAGAAGAATTAAAACCAAACTTTTATAAAAACAATTATAATGCTGATGTGCAAAGATAAGAACAATTCGATTGAGACGTTGTTTTGTTCTGTTCTTCTATGTAGATTCTTCCCAGGGGTTTTGCTAGTTGGTTATGTGTTTACTCTGGATTTCACGATCCGAGTTCATCTCGTGCTTTATTGTTTTAGATACGACATATGTAGTTGTCACTTGAGGAAGAGCTTATCAAATCGGAATAAAAAACTTGAAAGGTGATATAATGTGAAAAGGCTGTATAGTAAATTCTGTTCAATGAACGCATACGAAGGAAATTTGTAAATGATTTTTCTATTGTAAATTTAAAGTTTGTGTGAATTCATTGCTCAAGAAAGTGAAATCATGCAAAATAAAATAGTTTCTCTATCAGTCATGCGTCCTAAATTCACTTAAAAGTTTTTTCAGAAGAATAAAACAAACTTTATAAAAACAATTATAATGCTGATGTGCAAAGATAAGAACAATTCGATTGAGACGTTGTTTGTCGTTCCTAGAGTCTCCCATGTGGTCTAGTGGTTAGGATTCCTGGCTTTCACCCAGGCGGCCGGGTTCGATTCCCGGCATGGGAAATAGGGTTCCATGGTGTAATGGTTAGCATCTGTACTCGGATCCAGCGATCCGAGTTCAAATCTCGGTCGAACCTTGCTTTTTGAAACAGATGTTATTGACACCTATCAAGACGTACATGTAGAATTCGAAACTTGTAAGAGTTTGAAAATGAAGAGAGAATTTAAAAGCATTAAAGATAAAAATACTAATTCTATGAATATAAAAATAACAAGGTTCTTAAGAGACAAACGGATTTATTTAAATGATGTTAACGGATTTGAAAATTTCTGTTCATTAGTTCATTTTCTTTCATGCTTAAATTACCTTTCTGGACGGCCTATTTCAAAAGAATATTGAAAAAGAAACATATAGATCGTAAGTTACATTACGTTGTAACGATTTTCACATCCAGTGTCTCTATAATCACGAAGGATGATAATATCTTCTAAAAAACATGTAATATCCCGCTACGTGCACAAATCCGTATTTGTAGGAAGTTGATTGAAAAGATATAACACAATCAGTTTCGTTGCAATGAAAATATTTCCTTTCGTCCCCTGAGCCTCGGTAGCGCAGTAGGCAGCCCGTCAGTCTCATAATCCGCAACTTGGAGAAATCTGAAGGTCGTGAGTTCGAACCTCACCCGGGGCATTTTGTTACTGTTTTGGAGCCGTCTTAGCTTGAAGCGTCTGTCTCGAGCAATTACTATTTGAGAAATGTTTTTGATATCGAAATATTCAATTCACCTTTGATTATTCGACTCTAATCAATGGACTGTTCTTTTCTCTTTAAAATTCAAAGTCTTATATATTTCGAGAAAGATTGTGTAAAAAATATTAGTTTCGGTAAACATTGTTTTAAAAATAAAAAAGTGACGTTTTTTGATAAAAATACTTCAACTGTTTAAAAGAATTAGATAAAGAAATAAAGACATTGCATTTTCACAAAAATCCGAATGTACTTGAAAGGAAATGTACTTGAAGTCCCATGTGGTCTAGTGGCAAGGATTCCTGGCTCTCAACCAGGCGGCCCGGGTTCGATTACCGGCATGGGAAGTTTGTGTTCCATGGTGTAACGGTTAGCACTCTGGACTTTGAATCCAGCGATCCGAGTTTAAATCTCGGTGGAATCTTTATTGCTTTTAGATACGACAATAATGTGGGAGTTGTCACCTCTGAGGAAGAGCTTATCCAAATCCGGAATCTGAAAGAAAACTTGATAAGAGTGATATTTTTTAATGTGAAAAAGGCTTGTATAGTAAATTCCTGTTCCAATGAACGCAGTACGAAGCGAAATTTTGTAAATGATTTTTCTATTGTAAATTTAAAGTTTGTGTGAATTTCATCTGCTTCGAGAGAAAGTGAAATCATGCAAAATAAAATACGTTTCTCTATTCAGTCCATGCGTCCTCAAATTCCACTTAAAAATGTTTCTTTCGAGAAGAATTAAAACCAAACTTTTATAAAAACAATTATAATGCTGATGTGCAAAGATAAGAACAATTCGAATTGAGACGTTGTTTGATCGTTCCTAGAGTCTCCCATGTGGTCTAGTGGTTAGGATTCCTGGCTTTCACCCAGGCATGGGAAATAAGGATTCCATGGTGTAATGGTTAGCACTCTGGACTCGGTATCCAGCGATCCGAGTTCAAATCTCGGTGGAACCTTGCTTTTTGAAACAGATGTTATTGACACCTATCAAGACGTACATGTAGAATTCGAAACTTGTAAGAGTTTGAAAATGAAGAGAGAATTTAAAAGCATTAAAGATAAAAATACTAATTCTATGAATATAAAAATAACAAGGTTCTTAAGAGACAAACGGATTTATTTAAATGATGTTAACGGATTTGAAAATTTCTGTTCATTAGTTCATTTTCTTTCATGCTTAAATTACCTTTCTGGACGGCCTATTTCAAAAGAATATTGAAAAAGAAACATATAGATCGTAAGTTACATTACGTTGTAACGATTTTCACATCCAGTGTCTCTATAATCACGAAGGATGATAATATCTTCTAAAAAACATGTAATATCCCGCTACGTGCACAAATCCGTATTTGTAGGAAGTTGATTGAAAAGATATAACACAATCAGTTTCGTTGCAATGAAAATATTTCCTTTCGTCCCCTGAGCCTCGGTAGCGCAGTAGGCAGCCCGTCAGTCTCATAATCTGCAACTAGGAGGAATCTGAAGGTCGTGAGTTCGAACCTCATCCGGGGCATTTAGTTAGTGTTTTGGAGCCGTCTTAGCTTGAAGCGTCTGTCTCGAGCAATTACTATTTTAGAAATGTTTTTGATATCGAAATATTCAATCCCCCTTTCATTATTCGACTCTAAGCAATGGACTGTTCTTTTCTCTTTAAAATTCAAAGTCTTATATATTTCGAGAAAGATTGTGTAAAAAATATTAGTTTCGGTAAACATTGTTTTAAAAATAAAAAAGTGACGTTTTTTGATAAAAATACTTCAACTGTTTAAAAGAATTAGATAAAGAAATAAAGACATTGCATTTTCACAAAAATCCGAATGTACTTGAAAGGAAATGTACTTGAAGTCCCATGTGGTCTAGTGGCAAGGATTCCTGGCTCTCACCCAGGCGGCCCGGGTTCGATTACCGGCATGGGAAGTTTGTGTTCCATGGTGTAACGGTTAGCACTCTGGACTTTGAATCCAGCGATCCGAGTTTAAATCTCGGTGGAATCTTTATTGCTTTTAGATACGACAATAATGTGGGAGTTGTCACCTCTGAGGAAGAGCTTATCCAAATCCGGAATCTGAAAGAAAACTTGATAAGGGTGATATTTTTTAATGTGAAAAAGGCTTGTATAATAAATTCCTGTTCCAATGAACGCAGTACGAAGCGAAATTTTGTAAATGATTTTTCTATTGTAAATTTAAAGTTTGTGTGAATTTCATCTGCTTCGAGAGAAAGTGAAATCATGCAAAATAAAATACGTTTCTCTATTCAGTCCATGCGTCCTCAAATTCCACTTAAAAATGTTTCTTTCGAGAAGAATTAAAACCAAACTTTTATAAAAACAATTATAATGCTGATGTGCAAAGATAAGAACAATTCGAATTGAGACGTTGTTTGATCGTTCCTAGAGTCTCCCATGTGGTCTAGTGGTTAGGATTCCTGGCTTTCACCCAGGCATGGGAAATAAGGATTCCATGGTGTAATGGTTAGCACTCTGGACTCGGTATCCAGCGATCCGAGTTCAAATCTCGGTGGAACCTTGCTTTTTGAAACAGATGTTATTGACACCTATCAAGACGTACATGTAGAATTCGAAACTTGTAAGAGTTTGAAAATGAAGAGAGAATTTAAAAGCATTAAAGATAAAAATACTAATTCTATGAATATAAAAATAACAAGGTTCTTAAGAGACAAACGGATTTATTTAAATGATGTTAACGGATTTGAAAATTTCTGTTCATTAGTTCATTTTCTTTCATGCTTAAATTACCTTTCTGGACGGCCTATTTCAAAAGAATATTGAAAAAGAAACATATAGATCGTAAGTTACATTACGTTGTAACGATTTTCACATCCAGTGTCTCTATAATCACGAAGGATGATAATATCTTCTAAAAAACATGTAATATCCCGCTACGTGCACAAATCCGTATTTGTAGGAAGTTGATTGAAAAGATATAACACAAACAGTTTCGTTGCAATGAAAATATTTCCTATCGTCCCCCGAGCCTCGGTAGCGCAGTAGGCAGCGCGTCAGTCCCATAATCTGCAACTTGGAGAAATCTGAAGGTCGTGAGTTCGAACCTCACTCTGGGCATTTTGTTACTGTTTTGGAGCCGTCTTAGCTTGAAGCGTCTGTCTCGAGCAATTACTATTTGAGAAATGTTTTTGATATCGAAATATTCAATTCACCTTTGATTATTCGACTCTAAGCAATGGACTGTTCTTTTCTCTTTAAAAATCAAAGTCTTATATATTTCGGGAAAGATGGTGTAAAAAATATTAGTTTCGGTAAACATTGTTTTAAAAATAAAAAAGTGACGTTTTTTGATAAAAATACTTCAACTGTTTAAAAGAATTAGATAAAGAAATAAAGACATTGCATTTTCACAAAAATCCGAATGTACTTGAAAGGAAATGTACTTGAAGTCCCATGTGGTCTAGTGGCAAGGATTCCTGGCTCTCACCCAGGCGGCCCGGGTTCGATTACCGGCATGGGAAGTTTGTGTTCCATGGTGTAACGGTTAGCACTCTGGACTTTGAATCCAGCGATCCGAGTTCAAATCTCGGTGGAATCTTTATTGCTTTTAGATACGACAATAATGTGGGAGTTGTCACCTCTGAGGAAGAGCTTATCCAAATCCGGAATCTGAAAGAAAACTTGATAAGAGTGATATTTTTTAATGTGAAAAAGGCTTGTATAGTAAATTCCTGTTCCAATGAACGCAGTACGAAGCGAAATTTTGTAAATGATTTTTCTATTGTAAATTTAAAGTTTGTGTGAATTTCATCTGCTTCGAGAGAAAGTGAAATCATGCAAAATAAAATACGTTTCTCTATTCAGTCCATGCGTCCTCAAATTCCACTTAAAAATGTTTCTTTCGAGAAGAATTAAAACCAAACTTTTATAAAAACAATTATAATGCTGATGTGCAAAGATAAGAACAATTCGAATTGAGACGTTGTTTGATCGTTCCTAGAGTCTCCCATGTGGTCTAGTGGTTAGGATTCCTGGCTTTCACCCAGGCATGGGAAATAAGGATTCCATGGTGTAATGGTTAGCACTCTGGACTCGGTATCCAGCGATCCGAGTTCAAATCTCGGTGGAACCTTGCTTTTTGAAACAGATGTTATTGACACCTATCAAGACGTACATGTAGAATTCTAAACTTGTAAGAGTTTGAAAAGGAAGAGAGAATTTAAAAGCATTAAAGATAAAAATATTAATTCTATGAATATAAAAATAACAAGGTTCTTTCGAGACAAACGGATTTATTTAAAGGATTTTAACGGATTTGAAAATTTCTGTTGATTAGTTCATTTTCCTTCATGCTTAAATTACCTTTCCGGACGGCCTATTTCAAAAGAATATTGAAAAAGAAACGCATAGATCGTAAGTTACATTACGTTGTAACGATTTTCACATCCAGTGTCTCTATAATCACGAAGGATGATAATGTCGTCTAAAAAATATTTAATGTCCCGCTACGTGCACAAATCCGTATTTGTAGGAAGTTGATTGAAAAGATATAACACAAACAGTTTCGTTGCAATGAAAATATTTCCTATCGTCCCCCGAGCCTCGGTAGCGCAGTAGGCAGCGCGTCAGTCCCATAATCTGCAACTTGGAGAAATCTGAAGGTCGTGAGTTCGAACCTCACTCTGGGCATTTTGTTACTGTTTTGGAGCCGTCTTAGCTTGAAGCGTCTGTCTCGAGCAATTACTATTTGAGAAATGCTTTGATATCGAAATATTTAATTCACCTTTGATTATTCGACTCTAAGCAATGGACTGTTCTTTTCTCTTTAAAATTCAAAGTCTTATATATTTCGAGAAAGATGGTTTAAAAAATATTTGTTTCGGTAAACATTGTTTTAAAAGTAAAAAATTGACGTTTTTTGATAAAAAAAAACTTCAACTGTTTAAAAGAATTAGATAAAGAAATAAAGACATTGCATTTTCACAAAAATCCGAATGTACTTGAAAGGAAATGTACTTGAAGTCCCATGTGGTCTAGTGGCAAGGATTCCTGGCTCTCACCCAGGCGGCCCGGGTTCGATTACCGGCATGGGAAGTTTGTGTTCCATGGTGTAACGGTTAGCACTCTGGACTTTGAATCCAGCGATCCGAGTTTAAATCTCGGTGGAATCTTTATTGCTTTTAGATACGACAATAATGTGGGAGTTGTCACCTCTGAGGAAGAGCTTATCCAAATCCGGAATCTGAAAGAAAACTTGATAAGAGTGATATTTTTTAATGTGAAAAAGGCTTGTATAGTAAATTCCTGTTCCAATGAACGCAGTACGAAGCGAAATTTTGTAAATGATTTTTCTATTGTAAATTTAAAGTTTGTGTGAATTTCATCTGCATCGAGAGAAAGTGAAATCATGCAAAATAAAATACGTTTCTCTATTCAGTCCATGCGTCCTCAAATTCCACTTAAAAATGTTTCTTTCGAGAAGAATTAAAACCAAACTTTTATAAAAACAATTATAATGCTGATGTGCAAAGATAAGAACAATTCGAATTGAGACGTTGTTTGATAGTTCCTAGAGTCTCCCATGTGGTCTAGTGGTTAGGATTCCTGGCTTTCACCCAGGCGGCCCGGGTTCGATTCCCGGCATGGGAAATAAGGGTTCCATGGTGTAATGGTTAGCACTCTGGACTCGGAATCCAGCGATCCGAGTTCAAATCTCGGTGGAACCTTGCTTTTTGAAACAGATGTTATTGACACCTATCAAGACGTACATGTAGAATTCGAAACTTGTAAGAGTTTGAAAATGAAGAGAGAATTTAAAAGCATTAAAGATAAAAATATTAATTCTATGAATATAAAAATAACAAGGTTCTTTCGAGACAAACGGATTTATTTAAAGGATTTTAACGGATTTGAAAATTTCTGTTGATTAGTTCATTTTCCTTCATGCTTAAATTACCTTTCCGGACGGCCTATTTCAAAAGAATATTGAAAAAGAAACGCATAGATCGTAAGTTACATTACGTTGTAACGATTTTCACATCCAGTGTCTCTATAATCACGAAGGATGATAATGTCGTCTAAAAAATATTTAATGTCCCGCTACGTGCACAAATCCGTATTTGTAGGAAGTTGATTGAAAAGATATAACACATACAGTTTCGTTGCAATGAAAATATTTCCTTTCGTCCCCCGAGCCTCGGTAGCGCAGTAGGCAGCGCGTCAGTCTCATAATCCGCAACTTGGAGAAATCTGAAGGTCGTGAGTTCGAACCTCACCCGGGGCATTTTGTTACTGTTTTGGAGCCGTCTTAGCTTGAAGCGTCTGTCTCGAGCAATTACTATTTGAGAAATGTTTTTGATATCGAAATATTCAATTCACCTTTGATTATTCGACTCTAAGCAATGGACTGTTCTTTTCTCTTTAAAAATCAAAGTCTTATATATTTCGGGAAAGATGGTGTAAAAAATATTTGTTTCGGTAAACATTGTTTTAAAAGTAAAAAAGTGACGTTTTTTGATAAAAATACTTCAACTGTTTAAAAGAATTAGATAAAGAAATAAAGACATTGCATTTTCACAAAAATCCGAATGTACTGAAGGAAGGAAGTCCCATGTGGTCTAGTGGCAAGGATTCCTGGCTCTCACCCAGGCGGCCCGGGTTCGATTCCCGGCATGGGAAGTTTGTGTTCCATGGTGTAACGGTTAGCACTCTGGACTTTGAATCCAGCGATCCGAGTTCAAATCTCGGTGGAATCTTTATTGCTTTTAGATACGACAATAATGTGGGAGTTGTCACCTCTGAGGAAGAGCTTATCCAAATCCGGAATCTGAAAGAAAACTTGATAAGAGTGATATTTTTTAATGTGAAAAAGGCTTGTATAGTAAATTCCTGTTCCAATGAACGCAGTACGAAGCGAAATTTTGTAAATGATTTTTCTATTGTAAATTTAAAGTTTGTGTGAATTTCATCTGCTTCGAGAGAAAGTGAAATCATGCAAAATAAAATACGTTTCTCTATTCAGTCCATGCGTCCTCAAATTCCACTTAAAAATGTTTCTTTCGAGAAGAATTAAAACCAAACTTTTATAAAAACAATTATAATGCTGATGTGCAAAGATAAGAACAATTCGAATTGAGACGTTGTTTGATCGTTCCTAGAGTCTCCCATGTGGTCTAGTGGTTAGGATTCCTGGCTTTCACCCAGGCGGCCCGGGTTCGATTCCCGGCATGGGAAATAAGGGTTCCATGGTGTAATGGTTAGCACTCTGGACTCGGAATCCAGCGATCCGAGTTCAAATCTCGGTGGAACCTTGCTTTTTGAAACAGATGTTATTGACACCTATCAAGACGTACATGTAGAATTCGAAACTTGTAAGAGTTTGAAAAGGAAGAGAGAATTTAAAAGCATTAAAGATAAAAATATTAATTCTATGAATATAAAAATAACAAGGTTCTTTCGAGACAAACGGATTTATTTAAATGATTTTAACGGATTTGAAAATTTCTGTTGATTAGTTCATTTTCCTTCATGCTTAAATTACCTTTCCGGACGGCCTATTTCAAAAGAATATTGAAAAAGAAACACATAGATCGTAAGTTACATTACGTTGTAACGATTTTCACATCCAGTGTCTCTATAATCACGAAGGATGATAATGTCTTCTAAAAAAATTTAATGTCCCGCTACGTGCACAAATCCGTATTTGTAGGAAGTTGATTGAAAAGATATAACACAAACAGTTTCGTTGCAATGAAAATATTTCCTTTCGTCCCCCGAGCCTCGGTAGCGCAGTAGGCAGCGCGTCAGTCTCATAATCCGCAACTTGGAGAAATCTGAAGGTCGTGAGTTCGAACCTCACCCGGGGCATTTTGTTACTGTTTTGGAGCCGTCTTAGCTTGAAGCGTCTGTCTCGAGCAATTACTATTTGAGAAATGTTTTTGATATCGAAATATTCAATTCACCTTTGATTATTCGACTCTAAGCAATGGACTGTTCTTTTCTCTTTAAAAATCAAAGTCTTATATATTTCGGGAAAGATGGTGTAAAAAATATTTGTTTCGGTAAACATTGTTTTAAAAGTAAAAAAGTGACGTTTTTTGATAAAAATACTTCAACTGTTTAAAAGAATTAGATAAAGAAATAAAGACATTGCATTTTCACAAAAATCCGAATGTACTTGAAGGGAGTCCCATGTGGTCTAGTGGTAAGGATTCCTGGCTCTCACCCAGGCGGCCCGGGTTCGATTCCCGGCATGGGAAGTTTGGGTTCCATGGTGTAACGGTTAGCACTCTGGACTTTGAATCCAGCGATCCGAGTTCAAATCTCGGTGGAATCTTTATTGCTTTTAGATACGACAATAATGTGGGAGTTGTCACCTCTGAGGAAGAGCTTATCCAAATCCGGAATCTGAAAGAAAACTTGATAAGAGTGATATTTTTTAATGTGAAAAAGGCTTGTATAGTAAATTCCTGTTCCAATGAACGCAGTACGAAGCGAAAATTTGTAAATGATTTTTCTATTGTAAATTTAAAGTTTGTGTGAATTTCATCTGCTTCCAGAGAAAGTGAAATCATGCAAAATAAAATACGTTTCTCTATTCAGTCCATGCGTCCTCAAATTCCACTTAAAAATGTTTCTTTCGAGAAGAATTAAAACCAAACTTTTATAAAAACAATTATAATGCTGATGTGCAAAGATAAGAACAATTCGAATTGAGACGTTGTTTGGTCGTTCCTAGAGTCTCCCATGTGGTCTAGTGGTTAGGATTCCTGGCTTTCACCCAGGCGGCCCGGGTTCGATTCCCGGCATGGGAAATATGGGTTCCATGGTGTAATGGTTAGCAATCTGTACTCGGAATCCAGCGATCCGAGTTCAAATCTCGGTGGAACCTTGCTTTTTGAAACAGATGTTATTGACACCTATCAAGACGTACATGTAGAATTCGAAACTTGTAAGAGTTTGAAAAGGAAGAGAGAATTTAAAAGCATTAAAGATAAAAAAAATTAATTCTATGAATATAAAAATAACAAGGTTCTTTCGAGACAAACGGATTTATTTAAATGAGGTTAACGGATTTGAAAATTTCTGTTGATTAGTTCATTTTCCTTCATGCTTAAATTACCTTTCCGGACGGCCTATTTCAAAAGAATATTGAAAAAGAAACACATAGATCGTAAGTTACATTACGTTGTAACGATTTTCACATCCAGTGTCTCTATAATCACGAAGGATGATAATGTCTTCTAAAAAACATTTAATGTCCCGCTACGTGCACAAATCCGTATTTGTAGGAAGTTGATTGAAAAGATATAACACAAACAGTTTCGTTGCAATGAAAATATTTCCTTTCGTCCCCCGAGCCTCGGTAGCGCAGTAGGCAGCGCGTCAGTCTCATAATCCGCAACTTGGAGAAATCTGAAGGTCGTGAGTTCGAACCTCACCCGGGGCATTTTGTTACTGTTTTGGATCCGTCTTAGCTTGCAGCGTCTGTCTCGAGCAATTACTATTTGAGAAATGTTTTTGATATCGAAATATTTAATTCACCTTTGATTATTCGACTCTAAGCAATGGACTGTTCTTTTCTCTTTAAAAATCAAAGTCTTATATATTTCGGGAAAGATGGTGTAAAAAATATTTGTTTCGGTAAACATTGTTTTAAAAGTAAAAAAGTGACGTTTTTTGATAAAAATACTTCAACTGTTTAAAAGAATTAGATAAAGAAATAAAGACATTGCATTTTCACAAAAATCCGAATGTACTTGAAAGGAAATGTACTTGAAGTCCCATGTGGTCTAGTGGCAAGGATTCCTGGCTCTCACCCAGGCGGCCCGGGTTCGATTCCCGGCATGGGAAGTTTGTGTTCCATGGTGTAACGGTTAGCACTCTGGACTTTGAATCCAGCGATCCGAGTTCAAATCTCGGTGGAATCTTTATTGCTTTTAGATACGACAATAATGTGGGAGTTGTCACCTCTGAGGAAGAGCTTATCCAAATCCGGAATCTGAAAGAAAACTTGATAAGAGTGATATTTTTTAATGTGAAAAAGGCTTGTATAGTAAATTCCTGTTCCAATGAACGCAGTACGAAGCGAAATTTTGTAAATGATTTTTCTGTTGTAAATTTAAAGTTTGTGTGAATTTCATCTGCATCGAGAGAAAGTGAAATCATGCAAAATAAAATACGTTTCTCTATTCAGTCCATGCGTCCTCAAATTCCACTTAAAAATGTTTCTTTCGAGAAGAATTAAAACCAAACTTTTATAAAAACAATTATAATGCTGATGTGCAAAGATAAGAACTATTCGAATTGAGACGTTGTTTGATCGTTCCTAGAGTCTCCCATGTGGTCTAGTGGTTAGGATTCCTGGCTTTCACCCAGGCGGCCCGGGTTCGATTACCGGCATGGGAAATAAGGGTTCCATGGTGTAATGGTTAGCACTCTGGACTCGGAATCCAGCGATCCGAGGTCAAATCTCGGTGGAACCTTGCTTTTTGAAACAGATGTTATTGACACCTATCAAGACGTACATGTAGAATTCAAAACTTGTAAGAGTTTGAAAAGGAAGAGAGAATTTAAAAGCATTAAAGATAAAAAATATTAATTCTATGAATATAAAAATAACAAGGTTCTTTCGAGAAAAACGGATTTATTTAAATGAGTTTAACGGATTTGAAAATTTCTGTTGATTAGTTCATTTTCCTTCATGCTTATATTACCTTTCCGGACGGCCTATTTCAAAAGAATATTGAAAAAGAAACGCATAGATCGTAAGTTATATTACGTTGTAACGATTTTCACATCCAGTGTCTCTATAATCACGAAGGTTGATAATGTCTTCTAAAAAATATTTAATGTCCCGCTACGTGCACAAATCCGTATTTGTAGGAAGTTGATTGAAAAGATATAACACAAACAGTTTCGTTGCAATGAAAATATTTCCTTTCGTCCCCGAGCCTCGGTAGCGCAGTAGGCAGCGCGTCAGTCTCATAATCCGCAACTTGGAGAAATCTGAAGGTCGTAAGTTCGAACCTCACCCGGGGCATTTTGTTACTGTTTTGGATCCGTCTTAGCTTGAAGCGTCTGTCTCGAGCAATTACTATTTGAGAAATGTTTTTGATATCGAAATATTCAATTCACCTTTGATTATTCGACTCTAAGCAATGGACTGTTCTTTTCTCTTTAAAAATCAAAGTCTTATATATTTCGGGAAAGATGGTGTAAAAAAATATTTGTTTCGGTAAACATTGTTTAGAAGTAAAAAAGTGACGTTTTTTTGATAAAAATACTTCAACTGTTTAAAAGAATTAGATAAAGAAATAAAGACATTGCATTTCACAAAAATCCGAATGTACTTGAAAGGAAATGTACTTGAAGTCCCATGTGGTCTAGTGGCAAGGATTCCTGGCTTCTCACCCAGGCGGCCCGGGTTCGATTCCCGGCATGGGAAGTTTGGGTTCCATGGTGTAACGGTTAGCACTCTGGAATTTGAATCCAGCGATCCGAGTTCAAATCT
>BMAO01034102.1:0-23898 GCA_019973975.1 Trichonephila clavata
AAGCAACTTTCTAAAGTAATTTTTAAAAGTAACTTTCTTAAAAGTAACATATACAGAATTTAACACTTATCTTGATAATTAGGACGGTTTTAAAATTAAGGTAACTGTAGTTTATTATTGAATTCAATACATTGTTATTGTATGAGGAAGAGACATGATGAAATTATGGTTGAATATTGGGTCGCAAATATTGAAAGTTGAGAAGCAGCCAAACCGGCAAGCTTCATTTGTCTTATGTGTCAAAGACAACTCCTTGATTTTCTTCTTAGTAATTTCTTTAAAATAAAAATAAAACTAAAATCACAATATTGTTATTCGCAAGAGAAAAAATATTACTTTGTTGTTCAACTTTTGTATATTTTTCTTAAAGAGACATGGTACGATTTATAAAAAGCCTTTGATTTAATGGTTTACAAAATTTTTTTGCTTGTAATTCATTTATATGTATTACGTCAGACAGTGTCTGTACTCAAAATGCTATAAAAAATAAACATGCAATTTTTTTAAAGAAAAATTGAAACATTTATGAAATTTGGCTGACCAATCAGCTGATGATCTAACTGACCCAATATGCATGAAATTTCCTTTAGAAGTAAGTTGAGATATTCATAGCAAAAGATGGTATGGGATTCGGTATAACATGACTGATATTCATACACTACTTTTTGTGAATGGTTATTGAAATTTCTCTCTCTCTCTTTAAAAAATGCATAAATTTTAGATTCTACTATTTTTTGAAAGATAAATATTCATTTGATTAAAAAATTCATAACAACTTTTGGTACATGTATAAATAACAATAGTAATTAAAAATATCAAATCATTTGGTCAAATATTTATAAAAAAAACCTCAGTATTTCAAAAGAAATTAAAAGAGATTTTTTTCCTACTAAGATAAATCCATTTGAAGTTTTTATTTGCCATTGAGATGTGTATAAAAACCTACATAAAAGTTAAGATTTTTTACCTTAGAGCTTTCGAATTTTGCGAGATAATAGAAAATTATATAAAGAACAATTTACGCTAAAAACATATTAAAAATTTAAAGCGATTTTTGTCATTTGAAGCGTACTGTGTCCATTTACTTAAAAATAATTGCATTAGCAATCTGCTTTCTTTCATTCTATTCATTTGTGAAATTAATTAACTTAGCTTTAATTTTATTGATTAACTAAAATTCCCAAACGTCACATAGTAATCATATTTTAAACTGTACAGAGTTATTGACAAATGATATAATTTTTAATGATGGACTAATATTGTAATTCTCCTAATTTCCATTTCCTTTGAAGAAATGGAAGTCTATTTGAAGTCAATTTAATGAATCTGTAAATATTACGAAAACAAGTAATATAAAAAAATTCTTAAGGCAATTTCTACTTTCAATGGATGAATAGAAAGTATTTTATGAACGATTGAAAATTTGTATATATATATACAATCGACTCTCGATAATTCGAAGTTGGAGGGACCAATGAAAAACTTCGAATTAGCAAGAGAGTAGAAAAAAACTCCCAACATACACGAAGTATTTTTTTCTAACACATTTAAATTTGAAACTATGTAATAAAACAACAATCATACATATATATAAAATTATTTTAATGTATATATTAAAAAGTATATACATACACTGCTGGCCACCGTAAATGCAGCACCAAGAAAGACAAGAGATAGCACAACAAAATTTATTTTGTAGATAACATGTTGACCAAGTATCAAATGATTAAATTTATAGACTTCTGTGAAGTGTGGTTCCTGCCAGAATCAGTAGCCAGAGTAGCCGCCATTGTTGGACATCACCGCTGCCGCACGCCTCGGCATTGATTCAAAGAGACTTTAGATGTGTTCTTGGGGTACAGTAGACCAAGCAGCGTCCACAAGTTGCCAAATTTGATCTGGTGTGGCAGCTGGGAGTGTAATCTGGGTCAATCGTTGAGCAACCATTGACCACATGTTTTCTATCGCTGAAAGATCCGGACAGCAAGCCGGCTAGATTCAATCAAACAATTCAATCTGGTGATTGAAGAAGAACCTTTGGACAATGCGTGCCACGTGTTGTTGCGCACTATCCTGTTGAAATATGGCTGTGGCCAAACCCTGAAGGATAATTGGCTCCAACACCTCGGAGATGTAGCGCTGGCTGTTTAAAGTACCGGCAATGCGTACTAGAGGAGAGCGAGAGTGATATCCAATATTGCCCCATACCATAATACCCGGTGCAGGACCAGTGTGGCGGTGTATAACGCAGCTGTTCAGCATCCTCTCTCCACGGTGTCTCCAGACTCGAAACTGAACATCGTGGTGTTGCAGACTGATGCGTGACTCGTCAGTAAAGACAACTTCATTCCATTCTGCCGCCCATATCCTTCTTTCATAACACCATTGGTGGTGGTGACGTCTGTGATTCTGCGTCAAGGGTAGACCAAGCAATGGACGTCTTGCGGACAGACCACTCTGCTGTAAACGGCGTCGAATCGTACGATCAGACACTGAATGATGCGTTACAGACTCAATGTGCTGTGCTATGGTTCGTGATGTGACTGAGCGATCCGCCATTGCCATGCGCACAATTTGCCTGTCCTCACGTGAAGTGGTGCATTGAGGTGGATGCGATCGACTACGTCTGTACGTCGTACCCTCCTGCATCCAACGGTGACATATCCGCACTACATTTGTTTGGTTTCGTCCAACACGACTACCGTTCGATTTACATTATCTGTGATAAAATGATAAACATACACAGTCACAGTTTCAGCTTACAGTTAAGTTAGTGGTTTTTGCTGGAAGTGGAAGAACAAGTTCTAACAAATACATTGTTTAAAGTGGTTAGTAAATTAACTAATTTCATTTTGTTTGTAGTGTTAATCATATATCATTTATACATATAATCTTACACTTGGAACATTTCTCAGTATTAAATATTTCATATTAACTAATATTTTGTGTTCATAGTTAATGAATATTACCAGTTTATTTCAATACATGTTCTGTCAATCTCCAGCGTTATAAAATACGATGTATAATCACTGACAAAATAGTATTTATTGAAAAAAATGGAAGATGCAATTTTGTAGATAAGAATTTTCTGTAAAAAAAATTATTTATTAAATAAAAATATAAAATTGAAATAAAATATTCAGTTAATGTCTTCAGGTCCGTATTTTAGAACTCTTTCAGTTCTTTGAAAGATAGTTGATTCATTCATTCTAGTTGTGTATATACATATGTCTTAAGTGGAAGAGACAAATCAATAATTGATATTTCAAGAAAATTACATTTTTCTACTGCGTTAAATTAAGTTTAATGTTGCTTTTTGTGTAATTATATATTTGCAAATTTACTTCCAATAAATAGATATTTGACACTCATTATATAATTAAATTACCTCTAAGTCTTATATTTGAAGTGTTCTAATAGTAAGTATTCATGTATTACTTTTTTATATAAATTTCATTTTATTTTTTTCTCTTATTTTTCATAGTAAATAATTAAAAATCAAAAATGAAATGTCAGCATCTGTAGTTATTCCTTTAGATGTATCTAGTTCTTCGATTTCGCTGTGTTACTGGATTGAAGCCAAAAACTCATTGCTTTACAGAGTAACGTATTTTTTTTTTTTAGTCTCGCTTACCAAACTTCACATAACTTTAAGAAGGTTAATATATTTTCTTATTCAAAACACCAGACAAAGCAGTTCTGAGTTATTTATTTACTTTCCCTTTCTTTATTTATGAAAAATGATCTACAAATGGCAACAAAAAAAGTCTTTTCAGTCTTTTTCAAACTAAGAAGTATTTTGGAATACACGCATAAACTTCTTTTACAAAAAAATAGATCCTGAGAATATCTATCAAAAAATAAATTAAAGGAAAAAAACTTATTTGCTCTGCAGTTATTGAAGACAGTTCCGTTTGAAACAGAATACAATTTGTGCACAATCGTGAAACAGGAATCTCAGAAAATCATCTAATAAGAAAGACAAAACAACTAGATAGAGGCACAAACCAGTGGCATAACATACGCTCCGCATCGCGAGGAGAGGGGGCAGGATTCTAAAGGGGCCCAAGACGTGACTGAATTCAAACACATATTTAACCAATTTCTAAAATATACAGGCAAAACCTAATTTTGCAGGGGGAGGGGGATAATATTTTCCGTTACTCCACCGGTACAAAAACAAGGTTATAAATATATTATCTAGAACTGTAACTGAATGTCTATAATATTGTTACGACTCAAAAAAAAATTTATGCATTCAATCCAACCTCTCCCCCCCCCGCTCTGGAATAATTTATGCACAATAGTACAAATAGCATATATAGACAAAGTGAAATTGAACCTCAAGAGCATTAGAATCAACTCATAAGTAATTGAGAACCAAAACGGCATCAATTGCGCTTGTTTCTGAAGAAAAGCATTTTCAGCTAAAATATAAGAAAAATAAATAAGTTTAATGGTAATTGAAATGCAATATTTAATTCTAATTCTTTCGAAAAATATTTCAAAAGGTGTGGAGATTATAATACAGTTAAACACATACATAAATTGAAAGCTTACTTAAATAGACGAAACTTTTTTGAAATATGGCAGTATCACTTATAGTATAAAATAGCCGTAGGAAAAGCTCATGGATTTAAAACACTCCAAAGGAAAAAAAAAGATTCTTGTATAAAGTGAAACATAAAAGAACAAGTAATATATAAAAAAATTATGTCAATTCCTACTTAGATCAACAAAATAAAATTATTTTAGTTATTTTTATTAAATAGTTACAATTAATAAAATATGTATAGACATATGACAGAATCACAACACATTAAGTGGCAATTAATTTTTATTAATTGTCATTAAAGTATCGTATCGTCATCCAAAACAATCGTGTTTTTGAAATTTCAGTTCAAATGAATGCTTTGAAACGTGAGGAAAAAATATCTTTTAAAGTTTTGACCCACGTCGCTAAAAATGAAGCCAACGTGGCTATATCTGTAATTCTTTAAAAGAATCATTTCAGTCAATTATTTTAATTATTTATGATCAAATTATCGTATCGTTACCCAAAACAATAGTGTATACACAATTTTAGCTCAAATGAGCGCTTTAAAATGTGAGAAAAAACCGATTCAAGTTTTGACACGTCGCCAAAACCGTCGTAAGTCGCCAAAAATGATGTCAACGTGGCTTTATTTGTAATTCTTTGAATAATTAGTTTTAATCAATTAATTTTTATGATTTATAATTAAATTACTGTATTGTCATCCAAAATAAGCGTGTTTCTTAAATTTCAGCTCAATTGAGTGCTTTAAAATGCATTTTATTAACGATGGAAAATTTGAACAAAATAAATATACAGAGAGTGTGAACAAATAGTAGGAATTGAAAAAGGAGAGAGAGAAATGCAAATTAAAAAAATGGAACGGTAGAGAAGATAGAAATTTGTAATGTTTATCACTTTGTAACGGGTTCTATTCGCGTTCATAACTAGTTCTCTAGAGCAGCGGTTCTCAAACTGTGGGGAGTGCCCTCTTAGGGGCCTGATAACCCATCATGGGGGCAGGAGCATATCAAAAAATTTAAAATAGAATATTTAAAATAACTATCAATTCACTGAAAGCAAGTAAAACAAAATAATTTCTGACATAATAAAAAATAAAATACACATCCACACTAAAATAATATACTTATAAATGTATCAGTACTACACAATCTATATTTGATAATTAATTTATCAATACCACATTACAAACAAATTTAGTAATTACTAGTGCCTCGCATAGGCTTATCATATACAAAATTTAATAGTTATCTGATTGCATATGCAGTTTATAACTAAAATCGTATAGTAATTTTAGGGTCAAAGTACAATGTATTGTATTCAATAAGTCTTGGTTGTTAGAGGGGGAGGGGTTACAATGAAATTTATGACTGATAATTGGGTCGAAAATACTACATTACAAAAAAATTTAGTAATTACTAGTGACTCACATAGGCTTGTCATATACAAAATTTAATACTTATCTGATTACATATGCAGTTTATAACTAAAGTCGTATTGTAATTTTAGCGTCAAAGTACAATGTATTGTATTCAATACATTGTTATTGTTAGGGGGGGGTTGCAATGAAATTTATGACTGATAATAGGGTCGAAAATATTGGAAGTTTGAGATGCATGGGCTCCTTTTAACTATTGAATCACTATAAAATCTATTTTCGTGGATAAACCATGACTTTCGCAAAAGTGAATTGTTATTTAAAGCTAAGCAAAATTAGAGAGGGCGATCACCGTCAGGCTGATACTGAAGTTAGATTGTTAGATATAATAATTAAAGATATTGGAGTTTTAATAAGCATAAATTCCTTTAGCGAAAGATCATCGTTGCTGTGGAATTAACCGTCACCGATAAGTGATCCAATTAAGTATGATAGATGTCCAGGTCAGTAAGATGATCGCTCTCTTCGCTTGAGATAAAGTTGGATAATAAATTGATACGTAAAATAAAGGTGTTGATTTTATTAAAATGTATCTTGATTCTAAGCATACAAATTCACCTGTGGCCAAAGGGTCGCGGGAACTTTATTTACAACACTTTTTTTCCCGTCAATGTGTAGTTATAAAAAATTATTTTCATTTCGTTTTAATAAGTGAAATAGTTTTGTACTTACTAATTGGGATAAGAATGTTCCAGTATATAACTCTATAACACACCCGCATTCCCTTCTCCCGTGATTATCAAATTCCTCCAAACATTTACTTAAGTTATTTGACTTCGTTCGGAACCGGGATTTTCCAAAAGAGTACAAACAAATATTTTTTGTAATATTTAGTGTCACTTAGGCTATAATTGACGTATAGAATTGTTTTAAGAATATTATTACATTAAAAATATTTAATGTAATATTTTGGCAAAAAATGAACAGAAAATTACCTATTTTCAAAACATTCTCTTTTAATGAAATATGCTTTTATATAATAATATTTTGCATATATATAGCTGAGACTTCTCTAGGGAGCCTGAACTAGAGTTTTTGAAAATTTCACTTTTTTTTCAGAGATTTGCTATACAATTTGAAATAATAATCAGTGTACTTAGCTAAACTTTTTCCACTTTGATGTATTATAATATTAATATATCCGCTTCAAAGGTAATTATTTCAAAAATCCTGGTTCAACATCTATACAGAGTTCTGAGCTACATACAGGCAAAATATTATTATTATAGAAGCATTTTTAATAAAAAAAGTATATTTTGAAAATGTCCGATGCTCTGTTCATTTTTTTTAGCCAAAATATTGCATTTAAATAATTTTTTATTATAATAACATACCTAAAGCAATTTTATACGCGTGTTTTAATCTAAATGACACTAAATATTACAAAGAATATTCGTTTATACGCTTTTCAATAAGCATTACTCCGAACGTAGTCGGATACCTTAAAGCTAACTGAAGCAAAATATACCTCCAAATTAATAATAATAATACCCCGAGCTTATATATACGCGATAGGTTGGACAAAGTGACAATCGCTTAAGTTCAATTCGCAAAAGTAGGGGTATCATTTCGCAGATAAATACATATAAGTTATTTTTAGGTGAAACCGGAAACGAAAGAAAAAACTTAGAAAAAAAAATATTTAATAAAGTTTTAGATAACACAAATACAAAAGTGCACTTCTACATTGTTTTGATGTGTAGCAGGTTTCATCACAATAATTTTAACATAGTTTCCTTTTCAGCGATAATACCATATAATTTACGAATGATGGTTGAATTTAAAGATTGAGCATTTTTCACTCCTTCGAGAATTTTTTCTTTACTTTTTCAATTTCCTACTAGTAGCTCATACTCTTCTTATACTTATCTTATTCAAATTTTCAGTCGTTAATAAAATTCATTTTAAAGCACTCATTTGAGGCTGAAATTTTATGTACACGCTTATTTTGATGACAATACAGTAAATTAATTATAATTAATAAAAATAAATCGATTAAACGAATTATTCAAAGAATTGCAAATAAAGCCACTATGGCATTATTTTTGCCGATTTAGCGACCATTTTGGCGACTTGTGTAAAAACTTGAAAATGTTTTTTTCTCACATTTTAAAGCACTCATTTGAGCTAAAATTTTCTATACACTAATATTTTGGGTATAATTATAATTTATTAAAATTATTGACTGAAATTAATTTTCTTAAAGAATTTCAGGTACAACCACGTTTGGCTTAATTTTTAGCAACTTGGGTCAAAACTTTAAAAGAATTTTTTTTCTCCCCTTTCAAAGCATTCAGTTGAGCTTAAATTTTATATACACGATTGTTTGGATAACAATGTGATAATTTAATGATAATTAATAAGAATGAATTGCCACTGGATGTTGTAATTCTGTCATATGTATATACATATTTATATTAATTGTAACTATTTTATAAAAAGTAACTAAAATAAATTTTTTTCTGTTTATCTAAGTAGCAATTGACTTAATTTTTTTTTTATGTTACTTGTTATAACTGCTCTGACCGTCAATTCCGTTATATTAAATTCATTTGCCAAATCACAATTTTTTATTTTTGTTTCAAATTCCGGTACTAAAAATGCTAAGTTTACATCCGAAACATAACGGATGTTTTCTTGTTTGGTGCAGAAGAATTATTTATACTTCATTTGGAATGCATAGTAGTCTCTCCAATCTGCATAGATATAATAAATATAACAATTATTATGTATTAGAAAAAACACACGCTCTATAGAAAGAAAGAAATAACAGAAAATGAATAATTTTGGCCAAGCATCGATTCCACGCGATACGTCCTAACGTAGAAATTGGCTACACAAGAAACGGGGTGGGGAGTGAGTAATCGAGTTGTGTAGTGCTTAAACAAAAGAGGAACCGACGAGGTTTGCGTAATTGGAATAGTGTAAGTCGAAATATTACTGTAATCAGTTTCTAAACATGGGTGGTTTTCCGTTGTAGGCTGCATATCATATCATCTGTGATCTTTACACATATAACACACAAACTCTCCCATATATATATAATCAAGGTTTTTTTTTAATAAAAATCACTGAAATAAGTTTTCAAAAGTTTATTGGAGGAAATATGCGTCCGGCTCGCTTCGAACATCGGCAAAGTTCCCTGAAATGTTTTGGAGCTATACGATAAATAGTGAGAATTTGTATATATCTCAAAGGAATATACAAATATTCAAATTTATACATGCGATTATGTAAATAAACACAGAGTGGAAATAAATCAAAAAATAACTCTACAACTTCAGATATTTCTATTCAAATTCAAATCATGGTATATTTTTGTATTCAAATGGTTATGTATATATTATTCAGAAAAATGACGATTAATACTTATATATTTTCAATAAAAATTTAAGATTTTACCGAAGATGATAGTATTAATACTTTTTATAATGTGAAACAAAAAATCGTTGACACGATTTGTTTCAGTTTTTTGCAAGAGAATTTAAATTTACTAATGCAAATATGTTTCTGTAGAAATATTATAAATGCAATAATTGTATCGTTTAATAACAAAATACTTCTTAATTTACACAAAATGTGCATAAATTATCCTGATCATATATATATATATTCTATATTTGGTTTCTTGAATTCTTATGAGAAATACGCTTAATGTTAACTTCAACCAAAGTAAAAATTTAAAAAAAAATTATTTTTCTCCAGGAAAAGTTTTGGCGTTTTTTCAAAGAAAAAAAATGCATAATGCATACTAATATTTAATTTTTGTTTTACGTTAGTTTAACTTAAATGTGACTATAAATCAATTTTTAACAATTATTCATTTGACTAAGAACTAATATCCTGAAAAAATGTTTCAAAACATTCCCTTTGAGATAATTGTAAAAAATAAAAAATAAAATTAATCAAAAGTTTCAGAATTTTTACAAAAATTATTTTTACAAAAAATAATTAGAGTAATAACCCATAGTTAAGAAGTATTACGAAATAATAAATGCAAAATTAAAATACCATGTTGAACTACGTAGCTTTGCTCATATGCAATTAAATTAGGATCACACTATTTCTTATGTCAAGTTACACATCCTGTAACATCTTATCAGAATACTTAATTCTTTTCATTTTCATTATTTGAAAGTTTGAAAAATATTTATAAACAGTAATTTCCGTCAATTACTTTTTAGTAATTGGTACGTTATTGTACTCCCGACGCTAGTTTTGCTAATTAAAAATTTATTTCTCTAAGCGATTGGATTATAGGAATAAACGTTTTGTAAACTTTTCATACATTTTTCGTTGTATTGTGTAATTAAATCACAAAGTTTGCGTTTGCGAAGTCTTTGTTATAAAATGATTTCGTTAATTCATCTACCATGCACCATGCAACTGTCTTGTAAGCAAGAATTTAAATGTTAATAATAATTATAAATTTTGCATAAAAATGAGTAAATTTTAATATCCAATTTGTATATAAATCGTTTAATTCTAATGGATTAAAGGCACCACAGTACATTCCATTTGTGATCTGAATATTTTATCAGTATACACCCATCTCTTTTTTTACACGGTCTTTTTTTGCATGAATTTGAAATAACACATTACACGAATTTAATGAATTTTTCTTTATTGAAAATTTAAATCTACCCGAATTTCGAAAAAATTTGGGAATTCATACCTTTTGGATGATGATGATTTCAACAAGTTTATGATAGTCTTTGATAATAAAGAAGTCGTCTGGAGAAATCGAAAGTACAGTTCAGCTATTAATAGTTGATTTTATTGGCTAGGGTTTGAAATTTGATACAAGTACGCAGCAATATTTTATTACCCAGGATCCTGACGTAGAGCGTTCTTTAAAATTTCAACGTAATCATATGTAGCAAAATATCAAGAATTACTTAATCTTCTAAAGCAGGGGTGGGCAGATTTTTTTCAGGGTAATTCTACTTCTAATTTTTCAAGGAGTTGCGGTCCACTTAGTGTCAGTGGCGAACATAAGATGGGGGAGGGTCCATGGATCCACACCCTCCCCATAGCCCTTGATTTTTCCCCCCGATTGATTGTAATCCCATTTATATTGTACGTAAAATTTAATTAAGTATGTGTTATTGATATTCTTTTTTATTAATTAGTGCTAATTATTTATTCAGTAATTAATTTTTTTACTGTTTTTCCTCGATAATCTACAAAATCAAAAAAAATGCTTGGCTACGTATTGGGGTATGATACGAGAATGGTAGACTTTCGGCCCTCACCCACCCCTCCTTGAAAAATTCTTGTGCGAGGCACTGCCCAGTGTCACAGGTGTGGTGAGGCAAGGAAAAGGTCTACAATACCTATTATAACTAAATAATAAATACGAAATATGTGTAATTAACTACAGAACTAAAATAAAAAATAACACTTAAAAACCACCTTTAAAGTAAAAAGCAAGATACAAACAAATTATTAATAGCCACAAAAATAATATCGAATGATGCACTTATTATCAAACAATTCAAAGTATATTAAAAAATAAAACATTTTAATCTAAAATTAGTTTTCGTTGTTGTAGTCATAGGACTATCTGCAAACTGTCAACAAATCTTGAATATTTCCGTATACAATTACTGACGGTTACCTTCAAGCAGTCACCCCAAAATGTCTTGGCGGTCCACCGGTCGATCGCGATCGACATAATGCCCAACCTGGTTCTAAAGAAATGAAAAAGACAGCCGCTAATTAGACTTTGTAACAAAAAAAAGAAACCAACAGAGGTCGTTAATAACGAAAGAAATTCTTTATTTGAATCAAAACTGACAGTTATGCTAGACGTACATATCCGACATATCTACTGATGATAGCATTTTTGTGATCCAGTTAATAACAAACATGCTCTCTTGTTATGAAGTCGTGATGAATAGTTTTTTGTTAGTAGTTTAATTCCTAATTTAAAATTCAGTTTTTTATGTGTGGTATGTATTTAAAACTGAATTTTCAATAAGCACTTATTTTAGGGTGGGGGGGGGGTTGTAACAAAAAATAATTGTTTTTATTTTATAAATATGTAACATGGATTTTCTCATAACTTTTTTTTTTGCACGAGTTTTTTGGGGAAAATATTTAGAGATTTTTCATCTTGCATGATTTTCATTATTGTAAAACATATCCCTACATTTAACGTATATGTCATGTATTTCGTACACCATTTCTTTAACTGTTTTCTAAGGAATGTTTTCTACCGTTCAAAAGAACAAAAAAGAGCCACGAGTATTTATACGAGTGTACATAATCCAAATCAAAATATAAATAATGTCAAGACAATTAAAGAATCCTGTTTACATAAAAAGAATGACGGATTATTTTACTTGTGAGAAACAGATGCCAACAAATGTTCTTTTATAGCCTAACAATGGATTCTCATTTAGTTAATGCCCTAATTAGAGTTGGGAACGAAATTCAAAACTCTTTGAGTGGATATCATTACACGGTAACATTTCCATGAATGGTGGCAATCAGCAACTTCAAAGGAAGGAGGGGGGGGGGGGAGTCTGCATTTTTTTCTACATTTTTCATTTACACTCTACATTTACTAAGCTTTATACGTTCCAATACACATTAAATTCAAGTAACGACCTGCTTCAAAACATGTTTTCTGTATACTTTTTAATGCGTTGGTGTGTTTTTGTTTATACTATTTTTACTAACTTCATTCCAAGCTTTATTTTTTTTGTAAGAATAATGAAAAGAGATTATTTCATTTTTGAGTTGTGTGCAATATATCTCAATACTAAGACATCACAAAAAAATCGCATTGCTTTTCGTTTGGTTATATTATGTGTAAAAAGTAATTACCGACTATATATATACATGAAAAAATAACAGTAAATATAAACCCCACTAAGCTGTTCAGACATTAGACAGATAAATTATTGTACTACATTTCAGGATTTCAATTAGTATTTATTGCAATTTTTTTAACAAAACAATCTAGTTAAGGATCATGGGAGTCTAAATTCTTAATTAGCATATAGAGAGGAATTAAGTAATATATAAATTATGTAAACTGACTTATATTCTTAATTATGAAATCTACCAGCATTGCAATTAATGTAGAGGGGCATAATCTGAAATTACAGATATGATGAACAAAATGAAAAAGATATAACGAAATCATATAACAAAAAATAGCGTCCGACCCTGTGAAAAATAAGATAGTTAACAACAAAATTGGCGTATATTATTTACCATGCCAATCCGGTGTATAACGCAAGCTTTCAACGCTAAAAAATTATCAAAACTTACGGGTGCTCGTTATACGCCGGGTATAAAAATGATAGCTTCAATAATCAAAAAAGAGATGAAGATTAAAAAAGTTAAACTTCTACATATATAGAAATATTGACTATTTAAAAGAAATGACTTTTATCTCAATAACTTAAAGAGATTCAATTGTAGAAGTATATTATTTTTTTTTTCAAAAGCCTTGGATAATACCTCGAATAAATGGCTTCAAAACATGAGAGCGTTGCAGATGTACATTTTAGATTATTTTCGTAAAAAAAAGGGTTCACGTTGTACGGCAAATATATATGTAACATTTTTTAGAAAAGCAGCTAGAGAGTATACATGCGCTTATACACTGGATTTTACGGTACCTAGCATTAAATTTTATTTTAATAGGGAAAAATATTTCCATAAGTATCACGAAATTTTAAAAAAATGATCAGCAGACGTAAATGATCAATAATTTTTATAGTATTATTTTTCAGTTTATTTTTTATTTCTAGAATTTATTTTTACCTAGGATTGCATAACTCATTTCCAAGAAGATTTATATTCATTTCCATCGTTTAGAGAATTTACTTTTATGCAATTGTTTTCATTTTTTTCAATGTGCTCCAAAACATTACAAATGTATCAGAAGACTTTTCAAATCTTCACATTATTCCCTTTTATACTGAAGATCATACAAATATCCCAATATCAGTCAGAGTCATGCATAAATGCATGTCATTGAATGTAAGCCTTACTTATAAAAATCTGTTAACTCTCTCTTTTCTTACTTCTAGAAATTTAATACTCAAAAAAAAGTAACCCCTTACCTCTCTTTCTAAATATATATTCATTAGGATAGCGTTTCGGTTGGATCCAGTGGCTAAGAGGTAGCGTGCCCGCTTCCTAAGCGAAAGGTTACCAGTTCGACCCCGGCTGCAGTCGATAGATTTTCTGGATGCGAAAATCGTTGACTCGCATGTCACGTGATTATATGGCATGTAAAAGATACCTTTAGTATTAATTTGCCTTTGATATTCTCGACAAAATTAAATCGCGGTAACGTTTAGCATTCAACCAGAGCTTGAATTAAATTAATTCAAGCGTCCAAATTTTTGATAGCCAGAGCCGCCCCTAGATGGTGTGACTACTGAAAGGGCTCTCACATTTGGGGACTTGCCGTATCTGCAAATATTTACTTGATAATAGACAATCCACTAAAAAATGATAGCATATAGTACTAAGCAATAACTATATGTCTCAATTATTTTTTATTGCATGTGGAATTTTTTAAACCTATTGTTAAAAAAATTCCAATTAAATGATCGATAAATAAAATAAAAATTTTAAACAAATTAAAATATTTTTGGCGAAAATAGGCCTACAGCTACTTTGAAGCAACTTTTCGCAACCCTGCAAACTTTTTGAGCTATGCAGTGTTAATTTGTTTAAGTTCTGAACATTTATAGATATTCAAATTTACACATATTGCAAAGGAAACATCACATCAGTAAAGAAACTAATCACTGTATCAGAAGTGATTAGTTTCTGTATGAATATTTCTGTGGCACAACAGTATTTGAAAAAGAAATTTATTTTTTAATAATAAATTTACATGTGAGTGAAATCAGATTTGAACATACTTGGGTCACAAGGAAACAAAATCTAAGCAACTCTGAAGAGCTTTAATATAATTTTTTTTTTTTTTTTTTTTTTTTTTTTTTTTTTTTTTTTTTTTTTTTTTTTTTTTTTTTTTTTTTTTTTTTTTTTTTTTTAAATTTTTAGAATATTTTTTTTTTTTAATTAATTTTTCTGACTCTCTATTTTTTCTGACTCTCTAAAATTTTATGTGAGTAACTTCCTGTTTAGTATTAATTTTATTTATTTTGAAATAAATATGTAAGAAATAAAGTTATTTATTGTTGAAATAAATTTTTTAAAAGAAATACTAGTAGTATTTTTCGGAAAATACTGTATCCGATGTTGCTCTTTGCTTTTGTAGAATTATATTTTTATTTTTGCAATGTGATATCCGATGTATTTGGTACGGAATATCATATTTGTTTTTATACTGTGCATCAGTGCACCTCATGAAAGATAAATCAAATTTGGAATGTGCATCTTGTATTTTATTCGAAACCCTTCGAAATGAAAAAAATGTCAATGGTACCACTCTATATTCCATCTGAAACCATTCTTTTTTACTATCTTAAATCGATTATCTTTTATGTTCTCAATTCTGTTATGGTTCTGGTGGAAAACCGTTATGTGTTCCTCGCATGGGAAATAACATACATAAACATACATACATACATACACACATATATATATATATATATATATATTAGAAATGGAGTTAGATTTACAATTTTAGGCAAAAAGTACTACCTTCAAAAAGGTAAAGCAAATAAAAGATGCGAAGCTTATTTTTCGAGTAAGGTTTACTTTAAAAAAAATGAAAAACCTCCTATTCAAAAAGTATTTTATAAAGTTGTGCACTTCCACTCCTGAGAAAAAAAATGCTCTAATGTTAAATATATATAGTTAATATTTCGCAGAGCTGATTATTCAAATTGCCCTTCATTGAAGAAGTGATATAAACGTCAAATGTCAAATTCTCATAAAAGGGAGAAAATGGTGCAATATCCTTAAATGTTTTAAATCTTCTCGTGACGCTTAAGTTATAATATATTTACTATAAACATATCAGTATTTTTTTAATTTTTAACAGGGCTACGGATATGTATTTTACAATTTCGAACTAGTACATTCCCCTAAAGCTGGTATCTCTTCTTATTGTTGCACCATAGAGGTGGTGTACCAGTCGCTGCAAGTAATTTTGACCCCCAGTTTTCTATCCAGAGGTAGGCACCTTAGCTCTGGCGATGTGAAACCGTATTTGGAATTATATTTTAACATAGTTTATAAAGAATTAATGAACTGGATACTTTTATATGTATGTGGGTGTTTTAAACATTAATATTTATATTTTAATTTAATCTCAAATCAGCTCAGTAAAAAAAGAACTTGTTTTAATTCAAAAAAATGTACAACTCACTAACAGAAAATTAAACAAAATGAATCTTTAAAGCTGGAAATTTAACAAGCTGAGACGTACATAAAAATGCAAAACTCTTAATGAAAAAGATGAACTATGCATCATTAATTACATCTTACAAAAAAATTATTTTTAAATAAAAATATGTAATAAAATGTCAGAGTTTTACAATCAACAATATCCAATACTTATAAGTCTTACCTGGGACAAAAATGTTCTTTTAAACCTCGGTTTTTAGAATATACCTAAATAAGAAAAAAAAATATTAACTTTCAAGCTTTTCACATTCATACACAGATAAATTTAATAATTTATATTGTATTTGAACTAAAAAATTTACTCCATTTTTCAAATAAAGTTTCTTCTTTATCGTGATATTTGTGAGGGAAATCATAAAACTCTAGAATGACTTGGTTTGAATCATTTTTATTGTTACTAATAATTTGCAATAGTAATTGATGTGTAATTCGTACATGATGTAATAAATCTTTATTAAGGTATTGCAGTAATGTCGTATATAAAAATTAATACTTAGAAATGGAAAAGTTCTCAGTAATTCACACAAAATTAATGATTTTAAAAATAGATAAATTTGATGATGTAGAAAAAAAGTGGACATGTTAAAAGTTTCTCTATAAGGAATAGTACATATTGATTAAAAACGAAGAGAACTTCAATACAATAATTTAATTAGACTGTATTTTTTTTAAAAATATTGTACTGCAAGTTGTCATAGATAACAATAGTAATTATGGAGAGTTCTTAAAGGAAAATCCGGCGTATAACGCGAAACTTTAACAGAAAAAATAAGATTGAAATTTAAGAGTGTACGTTGTACGCCGGGTATAAAAGTGATAACATTAAAAATAAAGAAAAGAGATAAGTATAAAAAAGTTAGACTTCTACATAAATTAAAATACTGTTTATTTAATTTTTTTTTTTTTTTTTTTTTTTTTGTGAACTTAAAGAGTTGTAATTCTAGAAGTTCACTATTTTTTCAAAAGCTTTCGATAATACCTCCAATAAATGACTTAAAAAAATAAGTGCACAACATATGTACATTTCACGTTTCTTCGTAAAAAAGGGGATACGCGTTATATGGTGAATATACATAAAAACTTATAAAATGCTGTTTGAAAGTAAAGGTACAAGTTATACGCCGAATTTTAACGTAATTAATAACATTTTGTGTTCTGTATGCAGAATGCCCCAAAACTCAACATCAAGCAGGTAAGAGGAAGCTTCTATCAGTTCTGGAAACAAATTTAAGAAAAAAATTTCAAAGCTTTCGGTTGTGAGGACTAGCATATTTTTGAAAATGTGGATAATTGACATCCTCCACATCATTAAGTACAATTACCACAAATTTCGCAATTTTACGGTGATTTTTTCACTAACATCCTCTTTTATAGCCGTGCTACTAATCACAGTCACAAGTTGGTCAAAACACTAATTAAAACACTATGTTAATTAGTTAAAATTAACGTACTTTTAGTCCGGCTATAAGAAAGGGATGAGAAAGGATACAGAACACTGACTTTTTATAGAAAAATAATTTGCGGTAAGCAAGTTATTTCAAAAGATAATCCATTTAGTCAAGATTCGCAAATGGTACCCTTGCTACGCTTCTATTCATAATAAAAAAATTACAGCTTTTATTTTGCAAATATATATATATATATTTCACTGCGTGCGACTTTCAACTATTCTGAGCAATGGATTGATCAAAGCACGTACAGTAGCCAATAAAAAAAGTGCGAAAGAGCTAGATTGATATTGATAAATGAGACGGATAATGACATCCACCCCCAGTGATTGCTACCCATTCTGTGAGTGATTGTCATACTCATGTTTACATTGTCATGTAATAGCATGTTTATCTATCCCTTTCTATGCTTTTTTAATGGCCACTGCTCAGGTTCTCATAGCTCCATTTCTCAGAATCTTTAGTGCGCACAAGTATTGCTTTGGTATTTTGTTTTTAAAACAGAAACATTTTGCAAAAAAAGCAGTAATTGTTATTGATAGAAAAGTGTACCATTTTGGATCCAAGGGGTACCTGCTGATAATCGATAAGGGAGTGGAGAGTAATAATGCAATGCACTGAGTGAAATTTCATAAACTAGCTCTCTCTTAAGGCACCGCGTCAAATCAATCCGATTTACATTTTTTTCCCCCCTGCTTTCTCCTGCTTTGTTATTTCGAAAATGGTAGGTGTTTTTAAGACGACATGGCACGATTTACACAAAATTTCTTAATTTAATGATTTTTATATTTTTTGGTGACCTCCTATGTGTATGTATGATGTAAAACAGATTTGGTGCTCAAAATTTCATAAAAAGCTAATCATTTAATTTTTTTAAGGAAAAAAACTTGAAACTTATGAAATGATTTTAAAATGCTACTCCTCCTACAAAAATTGACGTGGATATATGAAATTTGATTTACAAGTACGTCAAACTATGTATAACAAAAGTTGGCATGGGTTTTGAGATAACATCATTCATGTTCGTACAATACTTCTTTTTTGTGAATGCTTATTGAAAATCCCTTAAAAAATGTGTGAATTCTTAATTCAATTATTTAAAAAAAATAAGTATTTCTTTAAATCAAAAATGCATACCTACTTTAATTCCATGTACTATATGAAATAAGCGAAAAAAATGTCTAAGTATTAGACACAATAGGAAAAAAAGCCTTAGCATTTTAAATAAAGAAAAATTAGTTATTTCATATTTCCGAGAAAAGTCAGTTTAAACCTTTCATTTTCCATTGGGGTGTGAATAAAAACAAACGTAAAAGTCACCACAACTCTACTTCAACTTTTGTCATTGTTTTGGCAGTTACATTGTTAAAACAATGGAGACAAATCTAAGTTGGCCTAGAAAACTGGTAATTAATTAAGTTAACTTAATTTAATTAATCAATTAATATTTGAAAAAAACTGTATTAACATCAAGTGTCATCCAGTTCAAAATAAAAAAATTATTTGAATTTAATTGGATGAATAGAGGGTATTTAATTATTACAATTGGAAATTTGAACAAGATATATATATATATATATATAGGGAGAGTGAACTAATTGTAGGAATTGAAAAAAGAGCATGATTTGTCTGCATTGTTGTAACAATGTACACCCGGTTTGGCTAGTAAGTTTAAAAAACCAGTTTCGACATCAACTTTTGTCATTGTTTTAAAAGTTACGTTGTTAAAACAATGGAGACGAATCTAAGTTGGCGTCGAAAACATGGAATTAATTTAACTTAACTAATTAACCGATAATTAATGAATTAATATTTGAAAGAAACTGTATTAATATCAAGTATACTCCACTACAAGTTTAAAAAAATATATATTTGAACAGGATTGGATGAATAGCAAGCATTTTATTAACGATTGAAAATTTGAACAAGATAAATATATATATATATGTAATAAGACGATGTTCGTTGGAATGGATTCTTTAAACTGATGCTGAAGAAGTAGTCTTGAGATTAATTGAATCTGTTTATTATACATCTTGAGCACGTAAGACATTACAAGGACAACACATCACAAAGAAAACGAATGCACATTGAGCTGCAGCCGGCTACATGTTTACACAGGCAAAATACAGAAGCAAAAGAGCGCGCGTAACCGTGTGTTCAGAGCTTTTATAGTGGCGGTGGTTTATAGTGGTCTTTTATAACAGGAGTCGTGATTGGCTGCAAATGAGCGGGAGCAATTAGATTAAGATTAAGATTACACGGTCGTACAATTAGATTAAGATTATAACAGTCAGAGGCGAAAAAACTAGAAAATAATTTCACGGGGTACAGTTAAGGAGAATTAGAAGAAGTCATTACATATATATAAATTTTATCTTATACAATTTTAATTTCGTTTGAAAATGTTGGATCTTCATTATTTTTATTCGCCACTGATATTTTGAAATGGGATGTCGTACTCTAGGATTCATATGATTTCGAATATTTGCTTAATTATAATTGTGTGATTTTTCATATATATATATATATATATATATATATATATATATATATATATATATATATATATATATATATATATATTTATATATATATATTATATATATATATTTATATTATATATATATATTTTTATATATATATATATTTATATATATATATATACATATATATTTATATATATATATATATTTATATATATATATATACATATATATTTATATATATATATATATGTAATACGACGATATTGATGCGACGCTATTCGTTGGAAAAGATTCTTTAAACTGATATTGAAGAAACATTCTTGAGGTTAATTAAATCTGTTTATTATACATCTTGAAAACGTTTAAGCAAGACAAGGACGACACACACACAACAATACACAAACACTAGCTGCAGCAGACTACATGATGATAAGAGACAAGAAGCGAAAAAGGGTGGCGTAACCGTGTGATCCGAGTTTTAAGACTGGCGGTGAAGGTCGTACGACTCTTTTGTAACAGAAGTCGTGATTGGATGTAAATGCGCGCGAGCAATTAGATTACGATTAAGATTAGGCGCACGAGCTATTAGATTGAGATGCGAAAGAACTAGGAAATGATTTAACAGGGTACAGTTAAAGAGAGTTAGACGAAGTCATTACACACACACATATATATATATTCAAAATTTCTCTACAAGAGGGAGATGAATTACATGATTAATACTTAAAAGAATATCAATTGCCAGATAACAAGACAACAGAATTTAGAAGGAGATATGAATGATTGAAATAACACAGTAAAATATAAAAGAATGGATGCTTCAGTATTATCAACATTGCTGACTTAGGACAGCTAGTATACATAAAATTTTCTTTAAAAAAATCCTTCTGTATAAATATATATATATATATATATATATATATATATATATATATATATATATATATATATATAAATGTAGAGAGAGAGAAGGTTTGTTGAAAAAGAAGGTTTATTTTTTTAAATGATTTATAGAATGCATTGCTTATACAATTTAAGGATGATGGCAATCATTTTTCTACTCCTTACTTTATTTAAATGCTAATCATTTTCTGTTTTGTCTTCCCTTGTAACATGAACCTAATCAATAAAGTTTGTTTATAATAAGGAATTGTGCGTGCTCAAAAGAATACAATAAGTCTTCCAAAAATTCAATAAACTTCCCAGCCACCAGTTGTTTATCCGAGGTATTGTTTTCATGCTTCCAATAAGTTGAATAAAACCGTATAACAATGAAAAGGAAACTAAAAAGATCCTTGCTATTTAAAAAATTATTTATCCGAAATCCAATAAAAAAAACCTTTTTCCAAACAAAAACAATATCGTTTATCCCAAAATACTTCCAAGATCAAAGGACATTTTTTTAAAAATATGTTAATGCACTGCTGTTAGCATTTCTTCCCTTTCAACCAACTTAAGCTTAAAAACAAAAGAAAAGAAAACACATTGACAATGAGGTTTTCAAATATTAAAAGATTTAATTTCCAGCATTATTCCTTTTTATTGTTACAAAATTCTCAATTAAGAACAAACGTTATTCAGTTATTTTGTTCGAATAGATTAATAACCGGGGACAATGCTTGTTGATAAGCTTTTAGTTTCTGGTTTCCTAGTAGTTTGTATTAACAAACTTTATTTATTCCAGTATGAAAACTTTCATTAATGAACAGGCATTTTTAAGATGGTTCTCATTGTAGAACATTAATTATGATTACCTTAGTAAAACTTTCATTTATTTTCCTTATTCGTAAATCATTAATGTTCTTTTAAGCAGATTTTAATCTATAACAGATATATTACGCAAAATTTCAAGATGCACTTTAATATAATAGAAAAACTAAAGGGTATTGTTACTCAGTTTAAAAATGTAATAAATATAAGATAATTATAATTAATTTTAACCATTTACGTATCTACCAATGGTACGCTCTCGGTAAGTTTTACTCACTTTAAAATTACATAGAATGATCATTTTTACGAATACTCTAATGATACTTAGCAGGAATATTCTTTTAAATCCCCTCTTCCAAGATATACGGCAGAACGGTGTTTGATAAGTATTTTAACGGGGAAGGCGTATATAGTTTTATAGGAGAAGTTGCGTTTTCAGCTAACATTTTGATCGGATTGCGAAGATTGTCATTTTTGTTCCGAAAAAGTAGTTAATGTCAAAAGGCAAGTGTCTTATTTTCTTTTATGTAAATGACCTTAGAAAACAATTTGACTATTTATTTTAAGTGAGCAGTGTATCTAATTAACTTTACAGTTGAATATCTTTAATTAATTAATTAGCTCTGTAACGGATTAAATTTCCCAACTTTGAGTATTTCGTTTGTATATATCCCTTACTTTTCAATGTAATGATTCAAAAAAGAAATATTGCCTAAAAAAAAATGCAGTAAATCATAATGCGGTAGATAAAGAATTAAGCTGGATTCATAGTAAACCCTTGGGCGTGCATACACGTCTTGCTGAGCTGTTGCCTTTAGCCAGACGTTTATATTCGTCCTTTCAAAATGAGGACTTTTTGTGTAGTGCTGCTGTGTTTAAAACTAGTCCCATGGATTTGGAATGCAATAACATTAAATTGACAGTCCTTCTAAAGAATTTACTTATTTGGAAGAAAACGGGGAAGAGGGAAGTATTTGAAAGGGTATATTCCGAGACGATGATATTCATAGCTCAGCAGTTTTTCTTGTTTTTTCGCTTGAGTGTGCTCGCTTTTATTTTTCATTTGCTGTCTTTTTCACTTACCATGTGTAAAAGGAGTTTTTATTTTTGTACACGAATGCACTGAATGCGATACTGGTTTATGTATTCAATCATATTTAAGGATCTATCACAGAATAGATAAATTACAATTTATTTTTTTATTATACTGTAACTCTTTAGATTAAATTTTTAATTTAAATTTATTATTTTATCCTTTTTTTTTTCTTTCTCTTTTGATGTGAAAGTAAACAATTTTAGATAGAAATGCACATATTTTCTTTTCCTCAACAAACCACGTAACAACGCGCGTCTGTGGGGAAAACAGTGGCACTGGGGGAAGGGGGAGTTTTATAACTTTTTTCGTCAGTTAAGGGGTTAATTAATTTTTGCAAAATAGTAATGTTTCTTTCAACTCTTCAATCGGTTTGCCCGTACATCGTATGGTTTACCGAAAGTTGACTGCAACGGTATGCCCGTAGGCTGTACGCGCACTCTCTGATGGGTTTTTTTTCTTCATTTTTTTCTTTCATTTGCACGCGATTTTAATTTTTCTACTGATATTACAACTGCTAGTATTTTTAAAAGATGCAATTTGTCCATGGTACTGAAATGCTTCTCATCTGGTACTTTCTTTGTGATGAAGGCAAGAATTCTTTATTTGAAGGCAGGAATTTCGATTCTTGAAAATTTTCGATAGGGAACAGGGATCGGGAAGAGAATGTGCAGTTTGTTGCTTGAGAAGAAATGAAAATGAAAAGAATGATTCAAAAGAAGCGAATATATTTTACTCTCAAATGCAATGTAAGACTTTGTATTACACCATGCTTCAAATTATGAGTGCTTTTACACGTAAGACACTCGATCATT